>JABFPN010000288.1:0-54214 GCA_022817305.1 Leptoteleia sp. ZL-2020 | reverse complement strand
ATTCACGACCTCTGTTGATCAGTATTACGGTTCTCAAAGACTATCAGCCTTATAGTGTAGTAGTATGAGTGTCTTTAAGAACCTTAATACTGGTCAACAGAGGTCGTGAATGGCCGAGTGGTAAGACATGTGACTTATAAACTGTAGATCGGGAGTTCAAATCAAGGTGGGATTAAAGTAAATTTTTTTTTATATAGAAATGCTTTGTTAGCCACTATGGCTCGACTGTGGCTCCTGGCCACATCCCACAGTCGATCCATTGCGGCAACATGTGTAGCTTATTGTGGCCAAGACTGTGGGCTCCCGCATGCCACAGTCTTAGCCACAGTGCTGCCATAGACTCTGCCACAATGTTTTTTCCACGCGGGAGAGTCATCAGAAACACTAGTCACGTTGCTGGGTTAAAAATAAAAAAAGATATGTCTAGAATGTACGAAAAAATCTCTGATGCACACGTCCAATTCCACGTTCGACAAATTTTTTTTTAATTTTAAATCCTATCTGGGGGCCATTCGGTTCCCAAAATACCCCTACTAAAATTTTCATGCTCAAATCAAATTTCGCGCTCAGCCGTGAAGTCGAGTAAGACTTACTTTAAAGATGAAAATTTCAGTGCAGAGCAACCTTATTTTATTACTTCTGAAATTTGTATCGTTGAAGTGAAGTTACTATGCAAAATATCATAAATTTAAATTTTTAGTTTATTCAAAAATGTGAACAAATTTTTCACGATTTGATATGAATTACATTTAGGAACTTTTAAATTATTATTCAACAATTACGATTAATCTAATTGCGTCTTATAAAAGTAATAATTTTATGAGGTTAGTATAAATGTATAATTTAGTATTCATATAATTTTACTAATACGTTTAAGTTTATTTTATCTCAACTATAGCTGTAAATATGTAACGGCTGTATCAACTTTACGACATTCTGATTTAATACAAATTGTAAATTTAATTTCTTGAATTAAGTATTTAATTATTAACATAGATATATAAAATTCATATAAAAATCGAGATATTACGCTCTTTATGAGTAAAATAAATAAAATAAAAATACTTTTCCAATATAAAATGATCTAATAAAGAGGTACATTACTTATTTATTACACATAAATAGAAAATTATCCGTAATATTCGAATAGTTTTCTATTTACTTCTCAATTTTAATCCGAATCGCTTGTAACCTATTTTTAACTTATGATTTTTGATTAAAATGTTAAAGGTACCATCCCACTGAAAATTTTACACCCAAATTAAATTTCGCGCCCGATACGGCATCGTAAACTACCGCGAGCAATCACACCTTCTCACTTTTTTTTTATTTATTGGTTATACCTTTTTATTTTTGATTCAACAGTTCACTGGAAATCCATGTCTATCATGTGAGTAAAAAGTTCATCCACCCGTTAAACTATAGAAGTCTCGCAATTGCTGTAGTCGTGAATTAAAAGGAATTTGTTCATTTTTAAAAAAGCATTTATTATTCAATTAAACTTTCATTTTTGAAAAATTATTTTTAAATTTTAAATAATACATTTAATAATTTACAGTGACATTATTAATATAAATAAAAATAATAAAAGAACGTAAATTAATATTCATGTGCATATTAAACAAAAAATAATAAAAACATTTTGTAAAAAAGTTAACAAAAAACATTCGTTATTTTTTTTAAATAATATAAAGTATTTAAGGCAGAATTAATGAAAATAATACAAGTCCAGACCATCTAAATTACGCTACCTTTATTAATGTATTTAAACAACATTCTTTGCTTTTATATATTTAAGTGTCCAAGAACACTGGGAAAAAAGCAGTATCATAAAGTTTTTCATTCTCGAGATATCCATAAATTAATTTTAATAATAGTAATATTCCGTATTAAATTTTTAAATATTAGTATGTCTTTTTTCTTAGTGCGGATGATTCGTTATAGCAAAACAGTTTAATTTTACTAAGTGGATACCATTATACATGTGAAACAAAAGATATTGATTTTCAACTCAGTTGCACAATTATCTCGCCTTTTTTATTTTTAATTAACCTGCTTATGAAAGTAAATTATAATGCACGTGAAAATAAATTTCCGACTGGTTAGATCTTCTGAATGTTTATTTTAAAAAAAGTAACTTCAAATATCGCTACAAATACACACTTTAATGTCCCAAAAGGGCAAAACAAAGAAATAAACCATATGCTTCGAAATTACGTGCATTCAAGCAACAAATACTCAACATTTTTAACGTAAGTTAATTGGAATTTTTGTGTTTTTCATTGTAGCATAAATTACTGAATTATATCGTTTGTTTATACTGTACTATTAATGAATATTATACGTTATTATGAATGATCAAAAGTAAATAATAGATAGATAGATTTGAAGCCGTAATAAGGTCATTGTTAATCAACATTGTACATCAAATTAAATAATAGAATAATTTTAATTTAATTGTATTACAATAAATGTAATCAGTATAATCATATATTAAGAATTAATAAACGTGCTTGAATTCATTTTTTAAGCTTATTACAACAAAATTTGTATAATAACAATTGTTTAAATATAATAAAAATGCTAAAGTAAACATTTTATCAATGAAAAAAGTATGGCCTCAATGACATACCTTTTAAATAAACTACGATGAAAGTCGCGATTATTTTTTTCTATTTTTTAAGTATGATTCATAATAATTTTTAAAGTTTTTTGTTTCTTTTACTGTACATAAAATATAATTGACATTTTAGAATCGTCTATGTATTATATATAAAACCGACAAATGATAAGTTGTTTTACGATCCTTGATAAAGCTCAACTTTTGTAAGAATTTTTTCGAACAGAAAGCTTTATTATCGACTTTGATTTAGAAGGTCGGTAAAGGAAATTTTGCCATTAGTTGTTGAGACTGTCATCGGTTTTGAATGAGATTGAGAGAATATTTCAAAGATTATAAAGGGTGGCAGCACGTAACTTTCAAACGCGCAAACAACGCGTCAAGAAGTTGAAAATAAACGTTGCTGGAAAAAGTAAGTCGCTGGCTAAATATAGTTCTGGGGTTCCGTTGAATCAGCTAATGGTAGCAAGTATCAGTATCTGATTTAACGGGCCGACGGCTAAAATCGATTCTCGATCAACGTTTGTACGATTTCTTTAATTAAGTGTTAAATTCTCGATTTGGATTCTATGTTCGCCCAATAAATGGTGCGTGTAAAGTGATTTACATCCTGGCCATTAAATCATTAATTAATATCAGAGGAATACTGCTTTGACAGGACAGTTGATTATTGAGACAAAATTATTTCCATGTTCAGATATAATAATTTACACCAAAATTGCTGTTAATAAAGTTGAAGTATTTATGCATATTAATGCTGGAAGTTGTTTCTAAAAAACTTTTCTGTATATTTAAAAATACTTTTCTACTATTTCATGGTTTTTAGCAGATTTTCCTTTATTTGTCTGTTTTATTATTTAAAACCGAAAACTCGTACGTCAAAATAATTGAAATTTAATTGTAAATATGACTGAGTTTTTTTATATCTGTAACTTAAGATATATATGTAAAATTTTCTGCCTGAAATGTATTAAACGGCAAAACCGAAATAAATATTATTTATTGAATCTTTTACACTTTAGTATGTATCAATTTAATTCGACCACCAAACACGTAATAAATAAAATCGAAACATGATAAACATTTTGGTGTTATTTTTAGTTTATTATGTAGTATGTTTTTCTTAAACCAATTTTAAAAAGACGTATCTGTAATTTTATCATTGACGTCATTGTCATTTTATACGAAATTGTCAACTTTTTGTATGAACATGAAAGATATTTGGATCTATTTCGAACTTTTTCCATGAAATATGAAAGGATAGAATTGAGAAAAATCGATGTATTTCATTTTCATAACGACTAGACATGTTCATAATTATTACCAAAGTTTGTCAATGACAACGAACTGTTATAATGAATACCAAATTTAATTTTCACCAACACTGACTAGAAGTTATGGCTAAAAATCAATATTTTTTTCTGAGAGTAAATAGCTTTTATATCATAATTTAGGTATTACATAAATTAATTTTAAAATATATAACTGAAAAACTATTATTTTAAAATTTAGAAGTTAATAATCTGAAGCGTTTCATGACAGTCGTGCCAATCTATTCTATATTACATTAGGGTCATTGTTTCGTAGCAAAATATTCATTCTATTTACAAATGCAGTATGAATATTTTAACCATGTTTTCTCTTAATAATTTAATAAAATAATTAATTACAGAAAAATAAATATTATAATCAATAAATATTATTGAATATTTAGAATTTCCATACATCTATTAACTTTACCTTTACTACAGATTATTAAAACAAAGTATCAATGAAAATTATTCAACTTTATATTATTGAATATGCTGTAAAAATAATATATTTTAAGATTTGCAATTAGAAGTTTACACTACTTAAAAACATTGGATTTATAAATACACAAAAAATGCGGAAGTTCCATTTAACACTTCAGAGTTATAGATTCCAGTTCAATTTGAAAGTAAACCAGGAAATGGCATAATTTCCACACGAAAATAATATTCTTTAATAAAACACCATTTCTTATCATGAGTAGCAAATTACAAATAATTTCTTTTGTAGCAGTTTAATTATCATTCAATTTCTTTGTACACAAAACAAAGAAATCTTCATAGAGTATTATACACGATCTATTATAAAAGACAAAAATATATAATATTTTATTTCAAATTTGAAATTAAGAATTTGGGAAAATAAATAATTATAAAATAATTATAAATAATAGATACAACTATGAAAAACTTCGTTTGTTTGACATATTTGAAGGACGTTCTTTGTATGTAGTGAAAATGATGATGCAGCAGAATTAAATTTCTGCTAAAAAAAACAATGTCTCATCTTCTTTGTTTCTAACTTTTTTGTGTTTATAATTATACCAGGACAATCATTCTTCAAGTGTTAAAAAGTAAAATGTCTCATACGAAATTTCCACGAATGCAACAATTATCTTTGAAGTGAACAACCTGTTGTGAATGTCCTTTATCTGAAAAGTAGTCGAAATATTAGACAATGACAATAATGTATAACTAATAAATATTAACAACTTGGATGATAACTTGAACTTTTCATCGTAATTCGATAATAGAATATTAATAAATAATTTAACAATAATTATTCGCTAATAAGATTCGGAAACATTATTCCCCCATTACTTATAACGATAATTATTTGCAAAAATTATTATTGATTATCCCGAAGAGATTGAAATGTCATCGACTGCATTTTCCTTCAAAAGTATTTATTAAATCCGATTTCAATAATTGAATTTTTGTGAATATGAAAAGTAATTCTGCGAAAGTGACTTTCAAGCTTAATCACAGATCTTTAAACGTCGACCATCGCCAACAGCCGGATGTCTCGCGAGGTCGCATCTGAAATAATCTGCGCATCACGCGAATTTAATCGAACCGTGCCAAGCTTTTTTATAGTGCGAAATTTATTGATACATCACGAACTATCCAAACAAAAATTAATTTCTATTTAGTCTTCCACATAAATTATGATTCTGGAAAAATTCAAAAATTTTATAATTTGCATAATTGTTGAAAATAATCTAATAGCCATAACCCACTTTACTTGATTGGTTATGAGAAAAAGATTCAACCTTTTTGCCAATGCAATTTGTATTGCACTAATGTACAAATATATATGAAACCGGTTAGTAGTAATGGGCAGTTTTAACTAATTTGACTATCTGAAAATGAGAGGGAAGAGCAAAGAGAATAATGTTAGTATTGGCTTTCGCGGTGGGAAGATGAAATGTTTATTACGAGCTTCCAAAATATCATTCATGTTAAATAGTTGGTTAACAAAATGCAAATAAATATGAAACTAATCTTTTTTACATTTCCTCCTTTTTTGTTTATAATTTAAAACATTTTCTATTAATTATTATAGGAAAATGTTAAAATAATTTCTGTTTAACCAAATTGTAATATAAATTTCCACGAACATATTTTAGTAGTATAAATTTATCTGATTCAGAGCTTTTCTCATTATTACAATTTCATTGAAATGGTCAGAGTGAATAATTAACGTAAAAGTTTAAAGGGAAACTAGTACAAATATGATTTCATAAAAGATTGAGGAATTCTTAAATTGATAGTTAATTTTTTTCAAGAGATTTTTTATTATATTTGAAACCATTTATACAAAAGTTTCAAACATACTTTTTCTTTATTTAATTTTACATTTATCAGGAATTCAGTATTTGTTTTCATTATAACTTATCAAAATTGATTTAAACGATGAAATTTATAACTTAAAAGTTTAAGTTAATTTTGTATTTAATTAGCCACAGAAAATAAAATATTTCTTGATCAATGTGTAATCAAGATGTATAAAGCCTTAAATAAAATAACACTTATTTATAATAAGTCTTACTATAAGTATATTAAATATATTTATATTTATTTTCGACATAATTTATTTCTGCATTTCCTTTCATTTTCTGAGCTATTCTCTTGCTTTGGCGCCTATTACTATCTTTTCATTTTTGTCAGCGTCCGTTTTCTTTGACTCCATTTTTTATAACTTACTTCACTTTCTTTTCTACTAAAACTTTCCGAGCTTTAAAAATTTCAACTTCATTTCATACTCAGCCTTGACCCATTCTTATTCTTTTTATCTTTTACACTTCATTCCTCCATTTTTTTTTTTTTATTTTTTCCATCATTACTTGTAACAGTATTTAATGTTACAATGTTTCGTATACAAATAATTGTACAATGATTAATCATAAATTAACTAAATTAAAAATATTATATAATAAACTATTATATTATAAGAGATATTGAAAATAACAACCAAATATTTTAAATCTCATTATTTAGATAAGCACAATTTTCTGTTACAGAAGAATGGAGCAATTTGAACAACTTTTAACCTGCGCAATTTGTCTAGATCGGTACAGAAATCCGAAGTTACTACCATGTCAACACAGTTTTTGTATGGAACCGTGCATGGACGGACTTGTCGACTATGTTCGTCGACAAGTCAAATGCCCAGAGTGTCGAGCCGAACACAGAATACCTTATCAGGTAAATTAAAATATTATTCAAACATCATGCATTACAAGAATGTTTATTGCATTACAGTTTGAGGATTAATTTTAAATTATTATTTGAAATAAATATCTTATTAATTTTTTTAATTGCTTCCTACACTGCGTAAAATTACAGAAACTATTACTGTTTTTAATTTTATTTCAATTGTAATTTCAGTCTTTAAATAAATATTGTTGTTTTAAAAGCAAAATCATCAGTTTTAAACTTTATATTAAAAAGTTAAAACAAAAATATTACTTTTTAAAAATAGTAATTGTTTTTGAAAATCCGATATGTATCTGAAAATAAGTTAAAAATAGTAATATTGTGTATAACATTTTCTCAGTGTAAACAGCTTCAACATGAATATATAAAAAGTTAGCAACCAGAGTACGAATCAATTTTATTTGTTTATCTTTAAAACATGGAAGTAATTTTATTAAAATTGAAATTATTAAGGTTGAGTTGAATAATAAATTAAACAAAATATTAAAAATAATAATATCCATTTTTATACTAAGAATAGTAACATTTAGATTTAATTATTACTTTTACCGTTGTACAGGGTGTACAAGCTTTTCCAACCAACGTAACGTTACAAAGATTTTTGGAATTACATATCGAGATTACAGGAGAGTTACCCGATCCAACAAGTGGACAAACAATGGAACGTTGCGGGGTTTGTTCCGAAAAAAGTTATTGTTCACTTTGTGTTCACTGTGAAAAGAAATGTTGTCCAGAATGTAAGGATGCTCATATGGATATCCTGCGACGCGAAATTGCCCGTATCAATTCGCAGGTAAAAAAGTCCATACATTATTGCACTAAAAGAAAAATTTTTGAACAAATTGTCATCTTTTTTTGTATTTTGAGGACATTTTATGCTTCAGTTTCATAACTTTTATCCAACTTTGACAAACTTGAGTCTTCAGTTGTAAAAGAAATAAAAGAAAATTGTGATAAATAATAGTAGAGAGAAAAAGGATAATTTATATCAATGTAAGAATATTATTTTATTTCGTAAAGGTACGAAGAGGTTTGCATCGATTACAAGATGCTTTAGCTTTAGTAGAGAAGAATACTCTTGGTCTGCAAACAAATTGTGCATCTGTATCAGAAGAAGTGGATGAAATTTACAGAAGACTCAACAAAGCTTTAAAAGACCGAACAGAACATCTACGAAACGAAATAGATCGTTACTTGGGAAGTGAACTTAGAGGGCTCATCCAATTGAAGGAGAACCTTGAGCTTGAGATAGCTAACATCCAAAGCAACTGTGATTTAGCTGAGGCACATATTAATGAGAACGTTTCGTGGGATGACACCGAACTTCTTGATACAAAGGAGCTTTTCCTTCGTACCATCGAGTTTATCAGGTAATTTTTCTTAAAACTGTATCCGTCAATGTTAACCCGTATATGCCCGTATGAAGATTAGTGAATAGAGCTTCGCGATAAGATATCTCGAAATTTTCTGGGATTATTTATAAAATAGAATTCAATACTTTATATACTTTTTCTTTCGGTATGATAATAAATATTATTAAAACGATTATTAATTTTACAATTTGAATAAAAAATACTATAAAACAAGTTGATAACAAATTTTAGATAATTATACAATTTTAAAAACCATACAAATTTCGCCTTTAAATAACAAAGGGGAATATTATAAAAATTTGCAATGAAAATTATAATAAAATTCATACTCAACGCAACCGAAATAATCGCGACGAAATTGGTGAAATGATAAGACAATATGGATTATTTTTTTCTTCGATTCTGCGGATATAGTGCATTACAAATTTACCCCTAGGGCGCAGACAGTCAATCAAGTATACAATAAAGGAGTTCTTTCGCATTTATGCGAAAATGTACAAAACAAATGGCTTTGTAGTCTGCCGAAACAAGAATTAGGGGCATTATGACAACGCATCGGATAATCACGCGTTCTCGATCGCGGAATTTTTGGCCAAATTCCAAATGCCCGAGCTCCTGTATACCCCTTATTTCCCATATATAGTCCACCTTTACCTGTTTCGTGAATGAAAATTTTTTTTTAGAGGTAGTAATGACTCAATTAGAAATAGCTAGACAAATTCAAACTTTACTCAACATTAATATTTATTTATGTAATAAAAAATTGATGGGATATCATTCATGGGATCATTCAATAATATTAGATAAAACTATTTTGTACATCCTAATAAAATATACACTACTAAAGTCACTGAAAAACGCTTTATATAAACGGTTTTTTAATTATCTGCACTTAGGAATTTCGAATATGAAGCAGGAGATTATAATCGTCGTGTACGTTTCGTGATGGCACATGATCCCAACCAGTTGGTTCTTCACGTAGCTGGATATGGCGAATTGAACATCAAACCGGAAGTAGGAAACGTCGGACTTTTAGGAAATACGACCAGTTTGGCTCCTCCAGGTGGTACACCTGGAATTATGCGAAGTAAAAGTGATCATCGTTTAGCTTCGCAATATCGCCAACAAGAGGAAGATCGACTGGCTAGGAATCGATATATTCCTGATTATGAGTAAGTTTCACCTTATAATATATTATTCTTTCCTTTATTATCGGGACAATGAAATAAAAACAAAAAATTGCTACAGTTGTAGAATAAATTAGACGTGTAAAGTAATTGGGTTCATTTTGTTGATCCTCCGATTTTCACACTAACTGTCAGTTATAACAATTATATTTGTAAAAGGAATTGCATTCTATTTTTAAACTCAGTTTATAAATATTTAAGCGGTCAGAATTATTTACATTTGTTTCTTAGCATATCAAGCTTCACCATTATAATACATATACTGAAAATATTAATGATTCTTTGTTCAAAGACTGTGGTATAATATAATGTTTAATATAATATTTATTACATACATAATAAATGTTTTTAATTGATTATTAAAGCTATGTTATTTTTTACCTTTAAACAATAATTTGACAATTATTTTTGTTCAGTTAAAAATCTATAACTTTCTGATCACGGGTATCTGAAGGAATACCCGTCAAAATCACTTACCACCCGCAAAAAAATCATAAAAGCATTATAAATAATTTAAAGTATAAATGAAATAAAATGCCTTGGATCTTAAATAAGGTCAATTGGAGAACCGTCTAAACATAAATTGGTTAAGCCCGAAGACCAGTTGTTCATTTTAGATCTTCTTTCAAATTTTAAAATAAAGAAATAACGTTACTCTGTAAAACAAGCACGTTTCGACAGTCAGAGTTGCTCAGGAAAAGACTCGATGGGAGCAGCCGATTGCTTTGGCCTTCGACCAAGCCGCTGACGAGAAGGAGCATAAGTTTTTTAGAATGACCCACATGTCAGTCGACAAAATAAAAACACTTCCGAAGTACTTTAAAATTGCGCTGCAAAATAGATTTTATCCATTAATAAATCTCGCGTAACAAATCAATCAAACTTCATGCCTGAACATATTACCAGAACATTAATTTCAAAGATTAAACCCTTTTCAACCTCTCTTATTATTGAAATTCAAAATAAGTTTATATACATTTTCTGTATTTAATCGAATGAAATATTTTCATTGTCTTTAATACAAATTATTATTTAAATATAATTTACTTTTGTTATACGATTTTATTTATTTTGTTTTAAAGTAGAAGTTATAAGTTAAAGTGAACTTGCGTAAGAGAAAAGGAAAATTTTTATAACAAATTTGGTTTCTTTTTTTTCAGATATGAAGCACCAGACTATGAGGCACCAAGAAATAAATCAAGATACAGAAGTCGATTTATGCGACATCGAGACGGCGAGGATTCTGATGGAGATACAAGATCGACAGTGAGATTTACTGCTCAAGAACATACGAATCCACGAGAAAAAGTGCTTGATACTGAAGATGCTGCTCGGGGACCTCTTTCGGGTATATTTCGACTCACAGATTCACCGCGGGTAATGAAAAAATTACAAGAATGTGAAAGGGCTAACAAGAGGAAAAAAGAAGAACCACCTACACCGCAAACACAACAACCAAAAGCTCAGGTAATTAAATAAAATGTTGTTTTCTTATCTATTACAATACACTTATGATACACATAAAAATATAATAATATATTTATGAATTTAATTTCAAATTCTCTTCTTTAGTATATGTTTTACAGAGAAACATATTATTCTAAAAAAGAAGGTAAAAAAATTATTTTTTTTTTAAATGAAATCAAATATTTGACAGATATAATTGTATTATCATTTTAATAACTTTTCATAAATAATGATTACAATATGATCGATTACAATTACTATCGTTATCTTTTAAATTTTTAATACAAAATTCGTTTTAATGTAATGCATTAATGAAAATATTCTATTTAATATTAATAATTTGTATTGTTTTTCTTCAGATTCAAGTGAGGAAACCCGTAGCAGTTGCTAAACAAATGAGCGAAGATGACGAAATCTCAAGGATTAAGAAACAAAACAAAAATGTTCCATCAACCCCGCCAACTACTACTCCTGAAGCAGTTGAAGAAAGGCAAACTTCTGTTCCTGCTACAGTTCATCCGCCTATTCAAGAAATACCAGAAAGAGATACGGATGAATCTCCACGACAAACTGTTATATCTAGGTACACTGAAAAAAAACCATTAGAAATTATTCAATTTTGAAAATTTTAATTAAATTTTATCTTAATACGATACTCTTTAATATTTTTTTATCGTAATACGTCATTTTTAATTAGGTTTTGAATTTATTCTAATTTAAAAAGGGACATTTACGAATTAATTCAATTTAATTTTTCTATTTATTAACTAAAATTATAGAAGAACATCTGCTGATGCCCATGGTCAGGGAACTCGAAGTGCATCTTCGGATTCGAGTACCGGTTCAGAAAGTTCCTCTGGTTCTGGAATTCGGTCTACAGGAGCACCCTTTACAACGGAAGAAATGAAACAGAAATACTTATCACGGGCACCTGCAACAAACACTACGTCATCAATGCCTTCCGTACCAAGTGTTAATCATCCGGGTCACAGGGATACTACAACGGCTCCAAATAGACCTTTTCAAAGTCGTTTTTTAGGCGCAGGTATTATTTTTATTTTTATACAAAGTGTATTGTTTTTCATAAAGCTACTACTGAATTATTATCTTATATAATTTTGTCATAACTAAAAATCATTCGCAATCATCTTTACACATTTTTTTATTCTGTATTTATATTATGTAATTTTCTAATATACTTATCTTTCTTTCTGTCTCTTTCTATCTCTTTAAATATCTTAAATAATAGTTAAAAGCTAAAACTTTTCGTGCATTTATTAACCTTTTAATATCATAACAAATTGTGCATTTTTGAAAAAGCAAATCTCTAAATACGACTACCACTTTCTAGTCTTTTTTCCAAAAGAAGGGCTTATATAAACTGCGCTGTGTACTAAATTATTGTACACTTTGTATAAAAGTACAAGACATAAAAGTGCTTATTTATGTAACTCGTGTTTCATAATACAAATTTTAATTGTATTTAAGGGTTGTTACATAATAGTTTTTACCACATGTTTATATTAAATTTTATATTAAATTACACTGGTTCATACAAACATTAATATTGTATTAACTAACGCTAACCTATTTAATGCACGTTTGGTGTTACTTTGTGTCATCACTATTACTATTTCATACATGTAAAACTCATTTATCAAACTTTGATTAAAATTTAATTAAGTAACACAGTTTTTCTTATTATTTCAACCATTCCTGTATATAAAAATGTTATTTTCCATCATTACTGATCAAATAATAGGGATATCATGTACAATTTATTAATTGAAAATTAGAAATTTTATTATACATAAAATAATAAGGAATTTTCTTTTCTGCGATTAATGTATTTCATATTGTAAGATTATTAATAATTTGTTAATTATGGATCGTTATTATGGTACTATTGAATTATAAACAATCATATTGTAAATTCTCTTTTAGCAGAGATTATTATGAGATTCACATGATGCAATACCGTTTCAAAATAAAATTAGTGTATGTAATTTGCTGGAGGAAAGAATAATTAATATCCATTACGCTAAGAATAATTTAGAATACAAGGATCATTATATATTATTCTCATACATAAACTCAGTATGTAAAAGATACAAAAAATATTCCAGTCAAGATATTTTTTTTCTGTGAAAATAGTAATATTTATAACCTTCGTTCGAAAACATCGATACTATTTGTTTTCGTTTCTTGAAAAAAATTGTTCTTATCTTTTAATAATTTATTTTATTTCTCACAAGAATTTCTCAATTTTGTTATTTTAGTAATGAAATGAAACTGAAGTATTATGTTAGAACCATTATTATGTTAATTAATTGAAAACATATTTAATATGTGTAATTAGTTTTAATGATGTTAAGAAAAATTTAGATTTATAACCATATGTAACTTTTAATATTATTTATGTTGCTCGAACTGCACTGATATCTTATCCTATTGAACTATATTGCACAAATTATATAAAAAAATGGTAAATTATTTTCTTTACTGATGATAATTTGAAATATTGATTATAATTTTGCAGGTAGTCGTACAGCTCCACCGCCTCCGCAACAAGTTCCCGTTCGAGATGATCCAGCAAAAAAGAAAGAGGAAGAAGAGGACGAGGATGAAGACACGAGCAGTTCTTCCGAAGAAACTGAATCGGAAACCGAGGAATCAGAACCAGAAACTCGTCCTGTTAACTCCGCTTCCCAGTCATCTCAAGTGGCACCAAGAACGGAATCAGCAATGGCACGAACGGATATTGGACCCCTTCTTGCACGAAGTGCTGAAGCTCGCCGTGGCAGCAAAGAAGATTCACCATCTGCGAGGCAAGTGGCAACAATTGTTTCAAATTTAATGGCTTTGCTAGGCCTCATTAACCATTGCCATTGTATTCCTTTTTTGTTTTTTTTGTTTTTTTTTTTGTAGAAGTTTTACAGCTTTGTTTTATTAAGCTAAATGCATTAACAATGTTCAAATCCTACGGCTTCATATTCATGTGAATGTTATGAATGATTAAATGATACCAAGATACAACAATCAACAGATACTTTCTATCCAATTATATTTTCTAATTAAAATTCCAGCTAAAATGTTGAGACCAGCAGTCTATTCGATGAAATTAAAAAATAACTAGATCAGAAATTATCCAATTCTGGTTTCAATTTTCTAGCAAGGATTTCATCATAGATTATTTAACTGGTTATATACATTTGGAGAATATTTTATTAATGACAATACTTGTGTATATAATGTACAATACATGAGGATCATGTCTTTAACCATATATCATCTTTAGGAGCAACGCATTTCGATCGAAATCTTGCGAAACAACTGACTTCGCACCACAACGAACACCTGATTCGTAGAACTTGTTATCCCGTGTCTCATTAGTTGCTTCCCCACCGATATCCCTATCGTGATTCTAGTCGAAAGTTTAATACTCGCAACGGAAGATTTATCCAAACCCAAACTATGGATTACAATTACATTTTCATCTGTGCTTTCAAACTGCCTGTTTACGCAAATTCATCCGACCTTCCACTCTACCAATGGGAATCGATTTGTCAGCCAATAAACATACTCTGAAGGGTCTTCAATGTCCAACTCGTAAATTAATTAGAAGTCGTCACTTTATCACAGTTCCAAATACACGTTGACATGCACTAAATATTAGCTTTATTAAAAAAAAAATTACGAGCCATCAATAATGTTGTAACCAATAGTCACTGGTACTGCTAATTATGCTAATTAATCGTTATAACTCAAAATAAAGCCCGTGTTTCTGAAAATCTTTGTTGTCCTCCCTAACGAATCATTGAAAATGAAGCAGTAGAGATAGCAATGAAAGTGTAAGACACGCCTCTCGCAATTAGTCGATCTTGTGACAGTGACTCTTCTAACTGTTCAGGTACTCCACGCCGAGGGGAAGTCCCGCTCATTCGGCAACGCCTCCTAGCTTGAATGCGACGATCCCAAGTGCCCCAACTGTCCCCGGCGGATATACCAGCAGGTTCGTAGTAAACGATCACGCAATTCACGACTTGGACTCTAATTCCAATTACCCCCTGGATCATAATCATTTTAGGGCGGTTAATGACGGCAACGAGAACTCGTCACGAGGTAGTGTCGAGGATGATAACAAAATCGCGACAACTTTCGCGGAAAGTAGCGCGCAATTACCGAACGAAGAAAGCGACGCTGATAGATTGCAGTCTCTTCATAGTTGCGTAGCGAGTCCGATATACGAAGGCACCGGCTCGTTTCACGTTGACGACAATACCGACGACGCTCAACATCACGCGAACGACGTTAATGACGGTGATAATACGATTCATAACGATACTGACGATACGAGTTCCGAAACGGAAGATGTTGAAACTGAAAGCCGGTCCGTTGAAAACGACGAAGTGAGTCAGAGCGATGAGATTTCTAACGATAAGAGCGATAGCTCCCGTAATTCTAACGAACGCGAGTTAGATAATGATAATAATGATGACAAATTGGGTACGAGCCATTTGGACGAAAACACCGGCGATAAAAGGCAGTCAAACGCGGCGTTCGATGAAAATTTAATGGATGATAATGGTTGGGTCATCACGGACAAGGATTTGGATTCCGTAAACATTCCCAAAGTGTCCATCAATGATTCACTCCACAATAGAATCGAAGGAGCTTGTGATGGTGCATTTACTTCGAAGGATAAATCTGACGAAAAGAATGGCATTGGCAAAAATGGATGGTTAATGTCCGACGAGTCGGAGAGTGAAACTGAAAGAAATATTACTTCGGCAAGAGCATTGGAGACTGAGGTGAAAAAAAACTGCGAAATATTAAAAGGAGAAGAAGAGGTGATCGAAGAGGAAGAGGAAGAGGTCGAGGAGGAAGAGGTGGAGGTGGAGGAGGAGGAGGAGGAAGAGGAGGAGGAGGAGGAAGAGGAAGAAACCATGGAAGACGAGGAGATGAAAGGAGAAGACGAAGATAAGGAGAGGGATCTCGTTAAGGAAGTTTCGGAAATAGGGTGTAAATTGGAGAAAGAGGAGAAAAATTATTTTGACCTGAGTAACGAAAACGACAAAATGGACGAAGATTTACAAAAAGGAAACGAGATAAATAACAATAACCTTGAGAAGTGGGGAAAATACAAATACGATTGGGTTGCACTGAGTAATGAGAATAATTTAAGTAAAGATGATAAGGCTTGTGACAAAAGTACTATGTTAAATGATATTGAAATGCAACAAAACAAAATCGAGAACGGTGCCTTAGTAACGAACGCTACGCAAAGTAAGAAAGATTCTGAGAACGACGATACACTCGAACATGATATGAGTATACCTATACAAATGGTAACCACCGTAGTTTGTGTTTCCGTACTGTGTTATAGCGTCCTAATAAATTTGTTCCTGTGAATGATACACGTTCACTCTTATTGGGACGTTATACCTTTTTTTTGTTACGTTTTATTAACACAACTGATTCTGCCTCGTTGATGGATGAGACTAGTTCAAAATTTTCAATATTATTTTTTACAAACTTATCCCTCAAATAATAACAAAAACCCTAATTTTTTACATCGATCTTTTTCAGTTTTATTTACATGTGTAATTAAATTTATTATTTAATGAATGAATTATCGTAATAATCATTATTAATTATTGAAGAATATTTTTTAATGTAACATTTTCTTTTTTAAATGATTCACACACCATTAAAAATTAAGTTATTTTATTTGTATGTTTTCGTAATGCTAATGAAGAGAGTTATAAGGAATTTCTTAAAAAATGTTTTTTTATTTAGAATTAGTTCAAGTAAATCTTGAATAATATTATTATTTATGTATTGGAAAAAGACTTTTCTTAATTTTTATTTTTTGTAGTGCAATATGTTTCTCATTTAATGAAGAAGTAATGAACACAAATACATGAAAAGTTTAAAATTATAAAAATCATAAATTATACGCAAAGTATTATTTTTATTTAACATTGACAGGAAGTGTTTCATAAATATCATTAATATTATAAGACTGACGTTCGGCATTTTCAAAATATTTATTATGTTTTTAATACAAACGTTGCATTTTTAAAATTTAACAATGAATTTCAAATTTAACAAAAATATCATTTACAATCATAATAGTTCATATAGAACTTCATTTCGTGAATCGTGCTTTCCAGTTAATTATTAATCGAGCTTAAATCATTTATTAAGTCACATCCTTCTCGTTGCGAAACTGAATTTCACTCTTGCAATGGCTTCGCAGGAGTTGAAAGAATTATTATGGAATAATAAATGTTCACTGTTTTTCTTCGATTTTTATATTTAATTTGTTATATAATTTTAATCCCCACTAGTATATTTCAAGTTATATGTATAAACTAATTGCTCCGAATACTATAAATGTGATATAGTATTACTGGGTAGCAAATTGTTGTTAGAATAATATATCCTGAAAAATATGCTCAACAGGAAATTTCATACCACACTAAGATATCATGCTTTCATTGCAATTTCATACTTAAAAAATTACATACAATCTGGAATACAATAATGTAATTACAATTTGACCTCAATTGAAATAAAAAGAAAAGAAAAGATACTTTTCTTTTTATAATAAAGTCATTCAAAATATTTGACTAGACTATAGTATTAAAATGTTTATTTTGTTTTTATTAATTTCGTCTAAATCAGACTACAAATTTATTCTATTTAAGACGAAACCCATACATTTATATAAATAATAATTTATGAAAAAATATAATTGCTTTCTTTCCCGATATTTAATAAATACAAGAATTGAAAATTGAAAAATAAAAATATTATTATTATTATTATTATTTTCACTCAATAAAAGTATTTTATAGATAATTATACTTAATGAGATTGCACAGTAGATTAATTTTTCATATTTTTCTATCTTAAATTTCAATTAAGTTGATAATGTTTTTACGACAAATAAACTTTGTCCTTACTTTAATATACTTGAAGTTAAAAATTTATTTAAATTTAAAAAATAATTAGTTTCTTCATTTACGTCAGAACTTTTCCTGTTTCATATTTTTCCAATAGAAATATTAAAATGAATAAATGTTGAGTTTAATCGTCGTTTTGTGCTTGTTGCATTTTTATAGTATATGTTATTATTATAGATACGCGCACAAAATATGTATATCTACACACATATCTTTACTACTAGATTGCAAAAAGGTTCCTATTGGTCTGTATTTTGTTATGTAATTGTAGACCATTGCTCAACATGTTAAAAATAACTTGTGTTAATTTTATTTATTTCAAGTTCTAAGTTGAGGAAATTAAATCCAGAAGCCTGCTTAATTAATACAGTTGAGAAAAAGTCTAAATGTTTCAATCTTTGTGATCCTGTTCAAACTTGCTAATAAGTAGTAACAAATCCTACTTGTCATCAAGTGATTAAAATTAAATATATATTGCATTGAACGATTTTGTATCTCTGTTTGAGTGATTGTAAGCTTGCATCAGTTTGTTGTGTGATTAAATAAACTGCATTTTGTGATAACTCGTAAAAATTATTTATTTCATACCCTGACAGTTTCCTATATTTGATAATTTTAGTAACATTCCCCCACATTTGCATTCTGCTTGTTAAAACAATTATCCTCATATTTTCATGTAATATCATCAAACAAATCATGTAATTTAATAATAAGTATGCGGCGTTTTGTATACGTTTGAAGTTTGTGATGATTATCTGTTTAGACGTAATTGTTTTATAAATGCGTATCATTTATATAATTTAAAAATCCAAGTTACATTCCTTATGTTTAAAATTTTGTGAAACGTGTACTTCGAGGGCCTGAAAATATATATGTAGTACATTTTGAGGTCCTTTACAACATAATATAATTTTCAGGATTTTGTTGTCAGGAACTTGTTTTTGAAATTGAAGGTGCGTCCCCGAAGTATACGTTTCATGAGTCTATATATACACATATGTTAAAACCACATTAATTTAATATTTATCAATTTTAATGAACTAAATTAATGGTATCATGCAAACTCTGTTGTTATATTTTATGAAACAAAAATGTACACAAATAATATTTAAATCAACACCATTTACACAAACAAAATAAAAGTATTTGGTAGGTAAGTGACTATTACAACTACACTTTATTTCCATATATATAACATTCATAAAAATTTTAATTAATAAATATTATTTTGCTAGTTCTTATTAAAATCATCACTACAAATGTAACTGTATTTGAAAATATAACTCCAAAGCTATACATAATATTTTTCTTTATATATTTTGAATTAAAATATAATTCATAAAATAACAACTCTAGTACAAAATACGAAGATTATTTAACGAAGTGGGCTAGTCTTTATACTTTGGAACTAGTTCCTCCTTCTTCATGTACCCTTATAATTTACATACAATAAATTTATTTTCCTATACAATAATAAATACTTTTGTTCTATACAAAATAATTTACATTTATACAAAAAATATACACATATACATTACACCCATTTCAATAACATTCTTTGTAATTATTATCAATATTTTACTTAGAATGATATTAGAATTATCATTATATTATACTTATAACAATGATACGTGCATATAATCTAACATGTAGAAAAAAATAACTCTTTATTTTATTATTTTAAATATCTATTTATTTACTGTAAATGCATGATTCCTCGAAATTGATTGATCAATGTGATCTCGAATGTAATTATTTTTAAATCATGCAACTAATATCTTCGAGTTTAAATCAAATTTACATTTAAAATAAAAGCTTATAACACCCAGCTATGATACATCAAATTGTTTTATTCCAAAAAGAAACGAAAAGAATTAAAATAGGATTGGTTTTTAGTTGTTACAGATCAACTTCTTTTTTCTGAATAAAGTTATATTTACATCAATATCAAATATCATTTAAATAGGGTATGTTATATTAGTATAAAAATATATTCAATCATTCTTCATTTTATAATTAAGTGTAAGTAAGAAATCTTTTAACACAGTCTACAAAATGAAGAATTATGTTTCTAAATACGCATTTCTAAAAAAAAAGTCTCTTACCTGCCGTTTGAAGAATGTTCTAATTCTTTCTTGTTAAACAAAATCTAAGCTGTAAAGCAGTCCTTCATCTTCCAATTATCCAGTTCAGTTAACTGTTAAATTAAAAAACTTTTCTAGCTTCCATCGTTAACAAAAAGTATCTTTATACAATTTGTTATCGAAATAATATATTTTGGTTTAATTTATTTCCTTATATTTGATATATGTTTATATAATTTTATAAAATAACAAATATTTGTGTACATGGGAAAAATGTTTAATGTTTAATATTATATAATTCATTTCGAAATAGCGTTTCATTTAATGTAAATTGCAAAGTGTTATTTTTAAATTGATAAATTGTAAATTGAATATTATTACGATGTTAACCCAGCATTTAATTATGTCGATTCAACATCAGGAGGTAATAATAATGTGAAATTCGTTGATACCACTGTGCAATTTTGAGGTTGACATTATTTCAGATGTTATTTTAGAATTACAAATTTTTCCAATGTAATGTGACATAATTATATTTGATATAATTATATTATTTCAAAGGGAGATATTGTTATTTAACAATCTAAGTTAAAATTTCAGTTAATGATTCAATTAATAATTATAATTTCTTCTCCAACAGAAATAATGATAAAGCAAAATTTGACTTTAAATCTCTACGATATTATTTTCAATGTCTCATTATAGTAAATAAGTTACGAAAGAAAAAAAACATGCTTGCTTTACAGCCTGATAATATAAAATTTAGCAATCGCTATAATGCTCTATAATATAAAGAAATAAAATTTTATTTATTTTTATTTAACAGCAAATTTTACGTGTAGCTTAAATGGTAATTTGTACTTTTATTTTTTATTATAATACAGCTTAATTACATGATTATATCCTGAATCGCAGTTTCAAATCCCAGTGAAAGCAATTACTTTGGGAATAATACTATTTGTTCATCTGATAATCAAATGTCACGATTGTTCAACAGAATACCACAATATCATTTAAAATTATAACATTCAATATATTCAACACATCTCTAAAGCCTTTACTTTATCTAACATAAGCTGTATATAAATTATACTCGATTCATAGATGCGATCAATACAAACAACGTGAAAGTAAATAGATACAATTACATAAACACAAATGAGAATTCATATCTGTAAATGAAGCAACACTAAGAGATATTTATTAGTAGGTGCTGCTATATGTTATAACTCGGTAATACGTTTGCGTTTATATTATTCCTTATAAATATGATATAGTAAAATTTATAAAATATATTTTAAAAAATATCGCTATCAATGAATAGAACCCACTACCCTAGTCACACTCTTTAGCCTAATTGTTTTCACCCACAGATATTTGTGAAGTAACACCCATATTTTTAAATAGTGGCATAGAGTAGTGATAAAAAGTATCACTAGTGACTCTGAAATAACGAGTTCTATTCCTTGTCCATATTTTTTCTAATACTTTTTTAAATGCTATATATATTGTAAAGAATACTATAAATACATATATTACAAAGTGGTTATAATAATACACATTTAGAGTTAATATCAAATATAATAGCAACTACAAATAAATTCATCTCAGTGTATCTGTGACTATCAGAGATTATCAGAGAGAGCAACTTGTGCGGCATTAATGATGTAACAGTTACGTTGAGAATAATAAAAGCCATAATGTTGTTAATAACAAAACTTGAATGAAAAGCGTCAAAATATAATGTGTCGTAAATAATAATGAGATGGTTGGCGCGTGAGCGATACGACTAACATGATAGTAATGCAAGGAAATTCCGGTTTTCGCAACTTTCAGGTTCCTAAACAAGAGCAGGAGCCAAGCGACGGTCTCGCCGCGGGAGAGGGAGAGGGAACCACCGGAGCCGGAAACGATCGAACCACTCTCGCCGCGATCAAAGTACGCGGCATTGAAAGAACGACGTCAGAGGTTGGCGCGATCCCGGAGTTCGCATAATTTCGGCGGAGACGACTTAGACCTTGACGAGGACCCACCGTCACCGACGACCCAGTCGCCAAACGCTTATCTAGCGGCCAAATATGGAGCCGGCTCAGAACTTGCGAGGAGTCGCAGCACCCACGCTCTCAAGTCCAGGGAACCGAGTCCCGATCGCGACCGAACGAGTACCGCTGAAAAGGACGGCGCCGCTCTAAGCTCGTGGGCTCGCTACTTGAAAAATAAGTACGGCAACAGGAGCACCAAAGATAAGGAACCTCCATCTACATCTTCAATACCATCTTCAAGGTACACACAATCTAACAATAATTTCTAAAAATTTAATTATTTACTTTTTAAGTAATCGAGTTATTTTTAATGATAATTTTAAAGGTATTGATTCAGATAATGTATATTTTGTTATTAAAAGAAGAACAGCTTTCCCGCTGGAAAAAGAACAGCAAAGCTGGGAAAAGGATGGGCTTCTAAAGGCGAATCCAATCTTTAGAAACGGCTGGTAGTGATTGGCTGGATATAGGCTGGTAAAAAGGAAGAAAAACAGAAAAATAACATTCGTCCAGCTATTATCCAGTTTCCATTTAGCCATCATCCAGCTGCCATCAAGCTGTATTTTTCCCGCTCGGGTTATCAAAAGATCTTTCGCAGAGTCAAAATAAATACAGAAAAATATTTAGTACACTGCTATTGTTACAATTTAATATAGATAATTATTTTATAATTGTTAGTAAAATAGTTTTCATTTTCTGAGAATATAAAGAATCAAAGATTGTTATCAGAAGTAGAACTCTCAGTAATTTTCTTTGAATGTTTATTTCGTAGTAATTACGTTTTTAAAATGCTGAGGTTTTCTTTAAAGTGAATAATTTTTATTTAAATCAGAATATGTACTAAACGTTTTGAATGTTGATGAACTTCAGTTTGCCCGTTGCGTTTAATTATTGACTACGTACCTGCATAATTCGAACTTTATGTAGAGTTTCTATGCTGATTGTCTAATCAATGCAACCGCATAACATGTTGTTCTGTTAGACATCGCACAGGTGGTATTTCGTAGCAGTAAATTACTTCACATTTGTATGAAGGATTATCTGATACTATACGCTGTGCATTGTGTATGCTTAAGTTAATATAAGTTTCAAAGGAATGCGGTTCATTCTTAATCAATCAAATTACCAATAAATATTTAAGCGAAGTTAACGAAAGGAAATATTAATAATTTCATTCAATAATTATCGTGCTTAAAAGATGCATAGAATAAGCGTTTAGATTTATAAAAATTATATATACAAAAAAGAAGAAAAGAAAAAGCGGAAGAAATCTTGGATAGAAATATTTAGAAAATAATTATTTATTGAAAATAAAAATTAAAATAATAATCCTTGTATTTATATAATAGAAAAAATTTCAAATAACATTAACAGCTTAACTTGTGTCTTTTTATTTTTTTAATTTAAAATAAATAAATATATGGTTCATTATTAAAAGAAGATGATCTTTCCACTGCTTTCAGCACCAGTGCGGCCTCTCGGAGGCTCTCACTGGGCTTACCACTGACTCGTCATACGGGCCAAACGTCTTTCGAATCCTCTGATGACGATCAAAAAAACCCGTTAGGCTCCCCCACGTCCCCTATAGCAGCTCCCGTTATACCCGCGGCAGCAGGTTCCTCCACTAGGTAAGTTCATTTTCATTAAGAAATTGACTTTTGATTATCTTTAAGATGTCTAATGATAAGATTAGGTACGAAATTATCTTTTCTCCTACTCAGTATTTCAGGAAACAAATTATAATTTCGGGTCAGCATTTGGAGACTGTTTTTCTGGTAGAGAATCAAGTATGTTGTATAATGTAGAAATACACTATAGCAATTGTTTCATCAAAGGAAGAACATGTTTTGTTTGACTTAGTCAAAACTAATCGGGGACAGTGTTGCAAGATTAATGAATTAAATGTGAATTGGATATAGCTATTATCTAAATACTTGAGTGCCTTTTGCATTTATTTATGACCACATATTCCTAAATTAAAGATAGTCTAGCAACATTGTCGACAGATCAGACAACTAACGGACTAATCCAGGTTATTAAAATTTCTGCATTAAACATTATTTGTATATTGCTCAGATTCATTGAAATAAATCAACGTCGTTATAACTGTCGTTATAACACCTAGGAGCAGTGGCTAATCACATCATTTTCCTTATTATATAAATTCCATTTTAATTGTATTATATAAATAATAAAAATAATATTAATAAATTTTACTCTTATCTGATCAAATTATTCGTGCAAAGTACATTATTTAAATAGTTCCGGCATTTTAGAAAACTGAAAAATATACATATATTTATGGAGACTTTAGACTTACGTAACAAATCCAGTCTAATAAAAATATATCAATAAGGTATTCATACAAATGAAAGCTGATAGTACCATACATAATTGGAACATTGAATTGATGTTGAAATTAAGTTGATCATCCACTCACATCCAATCTATGTGGATTTAAAGTTTCGAGCTCTTAACGAAGGATTAAACCTAAAGTTAAATATCTGTTTTATGGAAGTTTAATTAAATTGGATTAAATATTGACGTCAATTTGAATATTTGTTTTAAAAAAAGCTTTTGAGTATTACATTTAGAAAAATTAAAGTACTACAAAATTATCTTGGAATTTAGAACTGTTCTTATCCTTATAAAAAAAAGCAAAACCAAATGATAGCTCTAATTTAAATCTCTGATTTAAAGATATGTGATCAAATTTTATTAGATTAATTATTTGTTATGAATTAAATTATTAACGAAAATAATAATAATAATAAATAGTTATTACTCGGAATCAATATTAAATTATTCACTATGCTACTACAAAACGACTTCAATATCATGCGAAATCGAATTTTATTCGATCCTTAATCCACAGGATTCGACTTTTGCAAAACGAACATTTCGCTCTCGGTTTGATACTACATTCAAGGCTCGAAACTTTCAATCTGCATCGATTTAACGGTTCTATTCTACGAATAGACTAGATAGCATGTGGTGTGAACATGACAAATAATATAATATATCAGCTTATTACACTAATTACCAATTATCTTAGGTAAAAAATCGCAATAATTGTAATAAGTTTCAATACGGAGTATTTTTTTATTGAAGTGCTTCATTTTAGACAATCAATTCGTTACGAATTGTTGAAGCAGTACTACTTTATAATCTGGCCTGAAAATAAGAAAAAAATTAAAGATTAGAATATAAAAGTATCTCTTATATTTAAATGGTTGAAAACCAAAATTACGACTATATAGGAACGTATAAACAGATTTTTCCTTTAATACATTTTTTCCGTATACTAAAAAAACATTGCGAAAGAATTTACATTCAATTATATTCATATTATTATTTTAAATATATTCATTTGATCATTATATTTTAACCTCATAGCTTTCATTCAAATGAGATTCTTGTTATTAAGATGTTTATTTTGTTTCATCGATAATAATATACATATTATATCATTTAAAGTGAAATTAATGGTAGACGTAATGCAACATGTTTAACTAAACTGATATACCATTGCTATGTAAATTTTTGTCTTGTACATTATATTTGTCTTAATTTCATCTCAAGAATATTCACTTAAATCATACATCTATATTTAATACAAGTTTTGTTCTAATAATTTACAACACACAAAAGTACTGAACAAACTGGTGATACAATAAAAATAAATTTTAAATGTTAGAGGTCAATATCTGCTGAAGCGGCGACAGCTGTTTAAATTTGGGATGCGGGGGAGCGAAGCCGGATGCTTTACTTGGCCAAGAGGTCTTGCTGTCGGTCCAGATAATTCTATCGTTGTAGCCGACAGTTCCAATCATCGTGTCCAGGTAAATACACACTTATACACACATACGCATACACATACACACATACACATACACACATACACATACATATATGTACATGTACTCTGATAAAAATGTTTAGAAAAAATTACTACAGTTTTCAGAAAAAAAATCATTATTGAACTAATTTATGTATATTTCCTTATAAGTCTGGGAAAGAGTCCATATAGTGAAATAATTATAATATTCTTCTCCTTAAAATAAAAGGAAAATTTCTACAAATTAACTCAATAATTCACTGTGCCAATTTTTTCAATTTAATTTACTGGAATTAAGTAACTTCAGACTAACATTCAGTCAGCAAAAAATAGTACTTAAATTCACTATATGTTTAAAAAAGATGATGGTTGGTTTACTTTAAATTATAGTAATTGTTTAGATAAAAGGAGAAATTATTATAGATGTACATTATTCAAAACTTGTTGTTCCCCTTTTGTTATAGTAAAGCCTGTAGTGTACACTGTATTTTGTTGTAATAATTTGATTTGTGTAGATTTTCAACTGTAACGGACACTTCATGAAAGAATTTGGCTCATACGGAAGCGGAGAAGGCGAATTCGACTGTCTTGCTGGAGTTGCAGTCAATAGAATCGGACAATTCATCATAGCCGATCGTTACAATCATCGCATTCAAGTACTTGATCCATCCGGGCGATTCCTCAGGGCGTTTGGCTCTCAGGGAATGGCTGATGGGAGGTTTAATTACCCCTGGGGCATCACAACTGATGCCCTTGGATTTATATATGTGTGCGACAAGGAGAACCATCGCGTACAGGTACGAATTTGTATTATTATAATGTTAAAAAGAAATTGTTTCAAATATTTTATAAAAATATATTTTCGTCATACACGGTTTTTGTTAAAAAATTGTAGATAAATTGAACGAGTATGTGATAATAAAATGAAAAGTTGTTTGATTGGGACTCATGATCAAATATATTTATAATAAATACCAATTGTAGCAAAGACTTCTACGTTCTCATTCAAGAGGTATTACATTTCAACATAGAATATTTCATTTGCAGATACAAAATAATAGTAGTTACTTTTATATAAAATAATTATATTATATTATATATATTATATATATTATATATATTAGGCTACTTGCTAATTTTACAGGCTACTATAATAATTATTTTTTACTTTTATTTATATAAATAGTTTTAACTTCTTATTGAAAGCACAATATACTAGTAGAATTAGTAATACATTATTTACTAGAACTTAAAAATATACAAGCTAACCAGTAAAATATAAAACAATGTGTTCTTTAAGATATAAAATTTAAAGCTTTATCAATTACATTTTTCTAATGTAACAGGTCAAAAAAAAATTAAATGTTTTCTAAGACGATTGGATTCACTAGGAGAGACAACGAACTTCGGTCAAGAATGTAGGTTTTGTTTCGGAGCATATACCCCTTGTGAATTTAAATGCCTTTAACTTATTATTTATTAAAGGATTAAAAAATGAACTAATAATTGAGAAAAAATATTTCTTACCCTATAACTAGTATACAAAGTTGTGAGAACCAATCTTATGCGTAAATTTACTAAACAATGACGATAATTTTTTAACAAACAACGCACTGTATACACAGCAGAAATAAGTTTATGATCACTCGTAAATTATAATTGTTAAAGAAAACCAAACATAATAATAAATATATAAAAGTAAATAAAAATTATTTAAAAGATATTTTTTTTCACAGGGAGAAAAAGTGTTCTAATATAGAACAATAAATAGGGGTAATTTTTGTCTACTTATTGACAAAACATCTTGTATTTCATAAGTTGCTTTGCAACAACAAAGATCTATATTTAACTTCATTAATTTTATCCATGAAGTCCCAACAGATTTTTGCTTAAATCCTGCTGAATTTTAATTTTAATTAAATTTACTTAATCTTATTTACTGAATACTGCGATTTGTGTGACAACAAATATATTAACCAAATATATCCACATTTACTGAAATTATCTTTCCATTTGCTTCTAACTGTAGCTGTTTTTTATAGATTAACGTTAATATTTACAAAAGTTGATTGTACGTAATAAACTAATTACAAGTGAGAATAAATTCTTACTTAAATATAAGTCTTCAAATAAATATTACTATAATATTTTAATGAAAGACTTAAAACGGAAACTTTATAGGATGTTGTCGATCACAAATCTTTAAAATAACTTTACACTCATTCGAGTTTAAGTCCTATTACAGAATCCAATATTTTAATTCAAGAATCATTCATGTATAAATTTTAATATTATATATCGAATCTTTCAGGTCTTCCAATCAGACGGAACGTTCGTAGGTAAATTTGGAAGTTGTGGGAATGGACGGGGCCAACTGGAACACCCTCACTACATAGCAGTGAGTAACACAAACCGAGTAATAGTCAGCGACAGCAATAACCATCGCGTTCAGATATTCGACGTAAATGGACGGGTCTTGACATCATTTGGCAGCGAGGGTTCCGACGATGGTCAATTTAAGTTTCCACGAGGCGTTGCTGTAGATGATCAGGGCTATATCGTAGTCGCAGATTCTGGCAATAATCGTATACAAATTTTCACCCCAGAAGGCATTTTCCTCAGAGCTTTTGGTAACTGGGGAAGTGGTGACGGTGAATTTAAAGGATTAGAAGGCGTCGCAGTGACATCCGCCGGGAACATCGTCGTCTGCGAACGTGAAAATCACCGGGTTCAAGTCTTTTGATCGATTTAATTATTCTTCGTTCTTGCATTAGTCGATCTCAAAAATAATTGTAATCAAGGTTCAATTCAAAGTTAAATTCTTGCTTTTAACGCGTCCTGACAATTATTATTAGTATCGTTTTGTTATTATTAGTATCAAAATTTGAAAAAATAGATTAATCGCGTTTATTATAAATTTCATTTAAAATTTTTAACGCTTTGAATAAGTTGGGATTGAATCATGTTTACCAAAAATGTATGCTTGTTTTTATCTATCAGTCTTTAACATTTTTTTGTCTAACTTCTAGCATTTATGTTTGAATGATTTTTAAAATGGTTTTTAATGATAATGAATGTATTTTCTCTCTTATACTTTCAATTGTCATAGTTGAAAATAGTTTGTTTCTTGATACCCAACTATTCGTTTTCGATGATACAACGGTGTTAAATGCAATTGAGTCGAAGAAAAGGAATAAAAAGCAATTGTTTGAAGAAGGTGAATGGACAATTACAAAAGAGACTCCTTCGCACACATGATAGGTCCAAGTAATTTAATTTCATTTATACTTAAAGAGACAACACTCCGTTTGTACCGTTTGTATGCTTTAAATAAATTGTTGCGAAAAATGTGAATCGTCTGCTGGGTTTATTTAATTAATTAGTGATTAATGAGTACAACATTTTTTAGATTTTGTATATTTCTCTTCAATGAACTGATTTGTCTGAGCCAGCTTGATATGCCTGTCCGAAGACGCGCTTCAAAAGTCTAGTAATTTAAATGTCAGAATCGCACCTATAATATGTCGATTTAATTTTGCTTTTTCTTCATTATTTCAAAATTTTGCCTTATTATATCCTAATTTTTACGTGTTTTTCGGATGTATTTCTCTTTCATTATACAAATAGTGAGTCTATAAATAACATTTATAAATAAAAAAGCATAAAAATATCCATAAACAATATTTGTACTCTGCGATTAAGCAAAAGCAAAATGTTAAACTTTTCTTCGCTTTATTAACTTTTTTCAACTAAATCATTTTCCAATAACTAACGAAATATATTGTGTCAAAATGAAAGGTATATATAAATAATTCATTCGATCGTCAATAAATATATAATTTATTAAATGCAATGATGAAATGGTGTAACAATGGAGGTCGGGCGCATCGAAATCGCGGGACCCTCGGTGGGCAGTCGGAGTTTAATTTGGCGCCCCGCCCGAACCCCCGGATCGGAAATATTATAGATAAAATATTTTCGTTATTTACAATATTAATTAAACGTTAGTCGTTAAATAATAAATAGTGGTGTAGTCATTTAATTAATTTTTGAGTATATATAATATAATCAGAATTCAGACGTTTGCAATAAGAAAAATATTACAAGAAATGGAGCATGTATCATTACCTCTCGCACTATAATTAGTTACGTTCTGTTCGTGTCGAGATCCGATTTGTTTATTCCCTTTATCGCATTTTCATTTACACCTCTTGAGACGTGATCATTGTATTAATTTAATTATTCTTTTTAAGAATGTATTTATACACGGCATTTTTATGGAATCGTTCAAGTCTGAATCTCGAGGCGAAAATTACCCGGAACAAATGCCGGTCACCTGATTCTACGCAATCGCGAGTATTTTATAATGATTTGTGGTCTCGCGTTAATTGATTAATGTTAAATTATAATAATTAAATGTATGAATAATCATACAAAGATGTGTCTCGCGTTTGCGCAAATTCAAAGTGTCTCGTGTCGACGGGAAAGTTGAATGGAAAAAAGTGTCGAGATAGTCTGGTTGAAACAAAATCGAAAGAATCGGCTCCGCGAATTGGAACAACAATTCATTTGCAAAACAGCACTAGATCAATAAAGCTTCTTCTTTATATCACGAATTATAAAGCGCGAGATTACGTCTCAATAACCATCAACAATTCGACCTTAATCTACTTTACAATTACAATAATAATTACAATCATAAGAAATCGTAAAGTTTCGTTTATCCTCATGTAATATCAAGATTATTCGTAAAAATGACTTAACGCTTTATTTAAAATTTACAAGCATATAATACATACTTCGCAGAGTAAATTCCAAAAATTCGAAATTATTATCACAAAACGTTTGAATTTTCATCGTCATAACGCCGTAGCGTGTACACAAAGGAAATGAATTGTTAAACGTTACAACGCAATATTTCGTTTTAAGAGATACGAGAATTTGCATAATTTTATGGTGCAATACGCGAATTATGTGACGCAATATAAATGGAAGTATCACAAATATAAAATTTTCTCGGTTACAATTTTTCGACTATCCGAAACAGCGTGTGTTTAAAGGAGAAATTGCGAAATTCCAATCGCGTTACGAAAAATTACGCGGTGCAATTTTTTGTTCCGGTTCTAATACAGTGTTTGGCAATTGTCGTGCGCTATGCTGTTCATAAATATAATTTTTTTTGTATCCTCTTAAACTCCTCATCTCTTTAAAATCCATTTTTTCTTAAATTTGCTAAGCACTAAGCGGACAACAAAATTAAAATATTAACAAATATCATATCTAATATGTATTTATGTACATCCTAAAAGGCGTAACAAAACATGCGTGAATTTTCACGAGCCTACAAAAAGGTACTTTTACAACGCTCGTATGAAAATCCCATGCATCGTGGTCGATTGACGTTTATCAAGATGTATCAAGCTCGATTTAACCTTATTAAAATTGTTTGAAACAAATCGTCGATTCAAAGGAACAAATATTAAATGTTGTTAAAAATGTTGCTTACAAGAGACGTGCGATATTTTCCCCTGTCGCGAAAAATTTGTTCGTTGAGTTGTTTGATTTGTTCCTAAAATTTTCGTTCGACGGGTAAACGCTGCTAAATTGGACGCAAAATATTTAAAAATGCATAACGACGATTTCGACACTTCGTAACATCGCATTTACATTTTTTTGTTCTTTTTCATTTTTTTCATTTTTTTATTTGTTTATATATTTTTTGTTTGTAATTTGCTACAGGGATTTTAAGCAATTATTTAAATAATTTTGGAATTAAGAAATATGAAGCTGATACTAGTTTATAACAAAATTTATTCAACCACTAATTGTAATTAAGAAATCAAATTTGATTAGCAATTTGTACAATCGTGAAAAGCGTTAGTATTTGTTACAGACTCTTACAGGATTATGAAATATTAGATAATGTTGAAGAGGATTCGTTAAGAGTTTCTTTGGAATAAAATAAAAGACAAATTTTTAATACTAAAATTTAGTTTAGAATTGGTCATTTTTTAATTCTAATTTAAATATTTTATTATTTTTAAATGCATTTGATCTTTAGGAAAACATTTATCAAGAATAGAATGACGAAAAGTTTTGCTTAAATAATTATTTATCACATTAATGTATTACTTTTTATATCTATATAGAAATAAAAAAACGGAATATTCAAAGCTTCAAAGTACTTATTTCCAAGAGGACTAATTACACCTAAAATCCCTGAACGAATTGGAAAATGGAAATTCGAATCTAGCATATATTATTAAGTTTTTGACTCGAAGAATTAAGTATAGTAATAATCTACGACTATGATTCACCTGCGTCTAAAAAGTAGTTGAAAATTATCGGCACATGATGCGCCGCGGATTTGTATTTCTTTAAGTCGAATAGTAGTAATAAAGTTCTTTCTTCATCATTATTTTATTTATATAATTAACCATACGATTAATTAAAATGGCAGCAGTTAGGCCATGCGGCTTCTATCATCTAGTCGTCTCTGAACCACTCTTACTTAATTTTAAAAATTCTCTTTACGTAGTTGAACTTTAGACTTGAGAATAATTTGTCATATATCATTTATACGATTTGAAATTACCTTTAAAAGTTACGTACTTCAAAGCGCCTAATCTAGCGATTTATTAAAATTTATCTCATTAAGTGCTACGCTTCCCTCCTTCGTCTTCGTCATCACTACACGCTCAAGGTTCACCGGAACTTTGTCAATCAGAATTTAACGGAAAAATTCTCCGGTCGCGCTTCTTTTTGAGCTCGAAAGTCAAAATCAATCGATTGTTTCGACGAATGAATAGTTATTTCGGTACTTTGTAGGATCGTTAAATCGCTAGAATTGCATATGCTTTTGAAAGGGAACTATGGAATTACTTTTTTTTTTTTGCTTTTTATAATTTTTCTTCCCCGACAGCAGATCTCACCTGGATCTTATCCGAAAAATACTGAAAATTTATTATATTATATTTATTATAATATAGATTTATTTATCTTTCATTAAATTTCGTAAAGATGACATAAATTGCCTCTATAGTTATCGTAAGTCAGACTAAAGCCTCCCTTCATTATAAGTCTACTTCCAGTGAAGTGCAGTTTACGTTTATTTCGAAGTGAACTTTGTTCAAATCACTTACGAGTTTATGCTCGTTCACTCTAATTTTCACACAGTCGTACATACATATAAGTGTTTGTATAAAGTGTTCATCAATTTAAGCATATTATACTCATCAAAATATAATTATCAGTAATCGCACTACACTCAGACATTTGCTGAATAATTTATAGTGAACGTTGAATTTAATAAGACTGAAAATGACACAATTTTTTACAAATTAGGTACTTTTTTAATAAATGTTAATTCTACTTAAATACATTTTAAGTTGTTTTAATAGACTTTTAATACTATAAAGATAAAAATAAGCCTTAATTTGAAAATATTTAAATATTTGAATTGCATCTATTTTACACTTTTCACACACAACCACGTATGTAATATTAATGAAAAATTAGCATTCGATTGACAGACACTCTGCAAACTGCCCCTTATTATTTCGCTTAATCTGCAGCCCTGTTGCCGCCATTAAATATCGCTAGATTTTATTATTAATAAATTCTTAAATACGCGATAAGCAAAAATATGAATATTATAATAGTTTATGTATAATTTTTTACTCGTCTCATTTTAAGTATCGATAGGATCGTCATTGATTAATTAACTTCATTAATTTATTAACAATGATTGAAAGAATGTATTTCTTATTCACCTTGTGTCTTCCTTTCGCACTCTCGATTTCTCGCCCTGTTTCTCACATTTAATAACTAATAATTCATTAAGCTAAATAGCATGAAAATGCTCATTGGAATTGACTCGTGTTTACAATATTACAATGTTCACGAATGCGATTTGCATTTACGTCAACTATAAAATTATTCACTTGAAGTAGGATACAGGAAGAAATAAATTCGAAATCACCTAAATGACTCGAAGTACTTCTTTCTGTTGCTTATTTTTTTACATTTCTTCTTTTGTCATGCCTTATTTGTATTTTCTGTCTTGCAAGAAGTTCCTCTTATTTTCTTTAATTATATTTTTTAACTAATTGCTTCCAGTCCTGTTTCGCTATAGAAGATGCATCGTAAGGTGAAAGCTAAAATTTGCAATTTTTAATGATGTTTAATTCTTAATGAAAAGACGCATCTATCGTATCACAAGCAGTTCATATTAACGAGGACGTCTCACTTTAAAACCACGATAGTAAATTGTTGACGAGTATGGACGATTTATTCACGGTCATTTACTTATATAAGAGAACAAAACATTTTATATCATACAATATTTCTTTCAAAAATCTAACAATAGAGACCTATTTGTTCTAACTTATTTAAGAATCATATTTAAAATTTTGAATATACTAATTCAATTAAGTCGCGATACAAATATCAAACAAAAACCTATTTTATAGACACCCGCAAATTCAAAATGGTAAAATGCATAAAATAAACTTCTATAATATCCAATTTATATATTTATAAGAGGTGTTTATAACACTTAATGATTGTAAGTAAATAAGCATTGAAGATAGTGCGACGTAAATTCGAAACGCCATATCGAAATTTGTTGCCCCACAGTTATAATATCAAGCATCGACAATCCACCACCTCTCCACGACGGCGTCGAAACTTCGGAAATACTTTCGTGGATCACCTTGAATTTATCACAATGTATAATTCTTTTAAAATAGTTTGATCCAACAGGAACGCGGGACCCTTGACTACGCCCCTGTGTGCATCATCTACGCATCCTCTAGCCTAAAGAGGTTTTTAAAAAATCTCCATTTGGGGGAGATAAAATGGTAGATATTTGATAACAATGCAGTCGCACCTAAATTACCCTACATAGATTATTTAAGAAATGATCTTTATCGTGAATTTAATGCACAGCCCACGAAACAAGGGCCCCGTTGATGAGCTCTCTATTTGTAATTTATCCTTTAATTAAATTCATATTATTTTCTATCGTCCTGAAATTGTCTCAAAATGAATGGAAAAATTAAAATTATATATATATATATATATTTGTATTATATATGTATATACTTTTTATTATATTTTTCCTCGAATCCTATAAGTGCAAAACTGTGCGCAAAATCTTTTTAACGACGATTTGAGCATCATTCTCCGTCATTATACTTAACATTATTTTTCTTTATTTTGCTTTAATTTTTAAAAGTTTTTCAGGACAAAGATTGTGTCTATATGTATGTTAAATTTAATTTTTGTCGATTCAATATACAAATATTAGAGAGTTAATTGATTGTATTTTCTTAATGCGTTCAAAAATATTTTTGTTCAGTTTCGACGATTAATTATAAATAAATTTTGATGTATTTGTTTTGAACAAGACAATTTGAGAACATTTTATGCCATCAATATTTGCCTCTCGTGACATATTACCTTAAAGAATTTGATACTTGCTTCTCTAACCGCAATCTTTACAGATATTCCGCGAAATTGAAACACGTCAAGAGGAATTAATTTATTTGAAGTTTGGTGACAATTAAAACAGATTTAAGTTTACAAGTTCTCATATGAAACATCAATTGTAGTATTATTTTATGTATAAGAACTTGAATGTATTGCAGCCAACAAAATAAATCATTTTTTAAAGATAGAACTGATTGTTACTTTTTTCTTACAATTGAAATATTATAACATCATATACATTAATTTCGCACTCGCCTATAATTGTCGTTCTGTCCGTGATGCATATACTTCTTGTAACATGTATAAGGAAAATGCCCTATTTCCGTTTTTTTTTGTTAAAAAAAGGAAATCCGCTGATTTTAGATGCGTACGGAAAATAATCGTTTTCCGCCCTAGGACAGAAACTAGCGAATTTCCGTCCCAGAACGAAAACTTTCCATCCACGTCTATAATCAGCCAGTTTCTGTTTTTTAAACAGGACGGAAACAAGGCAATTTTTGTCCACGTGTTGAAGAAAGTAAATTCTACACTCAGAAAACAATATTTCCCTAGTTTTTAATATTATATAACTTGTTTGTTTTAATTATACAATTAATTTATTGACATTTAACCTACAATTAAATCTTATATCATTCAAGATGAGAAATTGTAATAAAAATATTTTATTTGTCTACTAATTTTCACCAAACTTCACATGATTTACAAATTGATACACTATCTGACCTATAAAATAATGAAAGTACACCAAATTGTTTAAATAACGTAAACTACCCAAAGGGAGAATCTTAAAACGCTGAAAAACCGTTACATCATCTACCAGCAAGATTGAAATTTTATTGAGTATTATGAAATAGTTAGAGAAGTTGAAGAACAGTTAAATCAGCAATGAACAATACAAGAAAAGTTGAAACTACGCTTGAACCCAAATGACATTCCATTATAGAAAATAACAGAAAGTATACGAAACGTTTTAAAATTTTTCCAGTTGCTCATTGTATAATATTTTATCCATGTTTTAAAATTATCAACCTTTTGAAGAACAAATTAATTTTATGAAAAATAAAATATTACCTTGCCACTGGATATTTTGCCGTTTATGTAACGTTATTCAAACATTTTACAACCACTGATTCAACATTAAATTAACAACTCCCTTAACGTCATCGAGATAAAAATATGTCGAAATTGATAATATTAAAAGTATAATAACAACATAAACATAAGGGTTCCGCAGAAACGCGCTTCTTCTTAAGTCAATAGCAAAGTTGCACACGTTCGTTGAAAAAGCGACGACGCGCGTTACATGTCTTACTTGGACGACGTGATAAAAAACGAGTTTTGCATCAACTATAGCACCAATATTAATGCTAGCGAATGCAAATGGAAGATTCGCGAAAAATTTAAGATACGCGGATTACATGTATGTATAGTTATAATGATAAATCTGAGCCGTCGAGCGGCGACAATCCGTAAACCTTCAATAAACAAAGGACGCGTCTCACCTACCCGGCCGCGGATGCAAGCTTCAGGGTCTTGATAGCCATTTGCCAGAGAGTCCTTTCTGATTTAACCGAAAATTCATTCGAACATTCTGTCGGTGGTATAATGGATCCGTTTGTAGGCAAAATCGGTATAAAAATGCTGATTTCGGCAACAAGCTATAAAAAAAAGTCTTGCAACAAACGCCGAGCGCGACATCAACCAGCGGGCCATCCAACAATTATTTATAGAACGTAGACAACATTAACAACTCACATAAAACGAAAACTTAATGCTAGCATTCTATTTAATCGTCTTAACAATGAGCTTCGTAAGCTGCATAAACAACGAATTGAAAATCAGTTATTCGCTACGATACGTGACTAGCTTCGGGATTCACTTGCTAGGAATGTTACGTGCCATTCATTGCCTCGATCCGTAATTTACTCTTTTTACTTTTCTTTTTTCAGTTTCTTCTTCTTACAAATCATTCAATTGAATACGTGTTTTCAATCAATGCAGCAGATTTTAAAAACTGCAATAATACGATATTTAATTTAATACCACTTTTATTTTGAATTATCAAGCGCGTTTATATACATTAATTCTAATGTATATGGAAGAATTTCCGATACAATTTTGCAGGTCTAACTGCTATCGTAGCAGCATAATTGCGAATCATTATTTACAAATATATAAACATACCGCTTGCTCTTTTGAATTGCATTATTGATGTGTCATTTGTGCCTGTAAATGAATCTACAATATTGCGATATCATTAATAATACGGGCTTGCAGTTTTTGCTGTAAGTCATGAAAATAGTATTCGTTTGTTACGCTTTTCTGGCACGTCGTCATCAAAATTTTGTTGCAAATGTGTGATTTTATTGCGCATTATTATAAATGGATTTATATAATTATTTTGTTTAAGAGAAAGCATAATTTGTATTTGTGTGATATGTTACTACCACAGAGATTCTGGCAGTAAAAGCAGATTTATACAGGCGTTAATCACTTGAAGTCATATTTAATTGATCGCTCAAAAGTCGCGTGTTGCTAATTGTACGGGTTTCGATTACTTACATTTACTAAACTATACAAAGTCATATTCTAATGTCTTGTTCGAAATTTGATTCGGTCGTAGGAAATATGTTTCATTCAAAATGAACGCAATTAATGCGTTGTGTTACATTAAGTAAATTCTGTTTGAGCAAATTTTACACGCGCGACATTTGGGAGATTTTAAGATATTGGCCATAGAATAAATAATTATATACGAGAATTAAATATAAAAAAAGACCGTCCAACTGAAGTTTAAAAATACTGCAATTGAATCATTTTTATAATGCAAGAATCTCCATAAAAATGATTACCTTAGCAATTAATTAATTTGAATAAAATAACACATTTACAACGTGAAATGTAATAAAATTTAAAATTTAGTATTGAAGCACAGTACATGTTGACTTATTTGTTAATGCTACCAACACTAAGACTTAAGACGCGTTTCAAAAAAGCTATAAATAAATAAAGCTAAGTTTGCGGCAGGTAAAAATGTAGAAATTGACTTCGCACGTAACGTTTTGCAGACGTATGAAGAACGTACTATGCGTGCTCGCATTGCGTGGGAAGAGATCCATTGTCATTTTTATTGAACTGACAGTCGATTAGATAGCTTCTAAGTTAGCACCTATCAGATTAGCTCCTGGGCTAGATGAGGGCGAGTTTTGGGGGGCAACAGCCGCCCGTGAAGTGCCCACTGGCGGCCTCCCGTTCCCGCTTGCGGCGACCCTGGCGTTCTGCAATCTGTGCAAATAAACGACATGTTTATATACCTTCCATTACAATTAACACGTTCATTTTTGTAGTAAACATATTATTTATTATATTAATATGTAATGTATAACATATTAAAACTAAACTGTGGTTGTTCATTTACAAATAGTATAGAAATTTAACTCTTCTTTTAATTGTATGGTAATTAATAAACTTCTTGTGTCAATTTTTACTTCGTAGACAACTACCATTAAGAGTTCTTATTATGTAGGAAATTACAGTACAGAGATTTAAAAATATAATAATTTTTTTAGGTAATTTTTCAATTCTTTATTTATGTATCTCGTGAAACATTATCATTCAGTGAACATATAAGTTAAATCTTTTCAGAAAAAAATTATTATAAAACAAGACACAATGCATCCATCAAAATATATACACGTTCAAGCTACATGAAATCTATTTCCATAAAAATAATATTTCAAAAGATATGCATAAAGGAGATTTTGTTGAGGAAACGAAAACACTTTTTAAAAATTTCAAATCCCGTTGACATTTTGAAAGATGTCATATTAAATTTGTATTCATACGGAGCAAATTTATTTGAATCTAAAATTTATATTTGCTTGTGTTGCAATATCATGATTTGATCTTTCTTTATACTTCTTGTAATGTTTAAAGACGACCGAAGTCTAACGGTTCATAAAAGATTTCAAGGCACATCGATCATTAAATGTAATGCTAAGATCATAAAATTCTTCAACCTTTAGAAGTTGCTATTTTGAGAGTTTCTGGAAATTTACGAATTAAATCATATTTCTTGTACAACGTTGCACATAAAATGAGAATTCCTTTTTAATGTTATACATCATAGCCATTAAAGTCATTCTGTACAGTAAAAGAAAAATATTTTAGTATTACAACAATACACATAAATAATATATATATATATAATTAATTGATTATATTATGAATGGATAAAATTAGACTTAGACGTAAAAATTAAAAAAGTTATGATGTGCGTTGAGAATTATTAAATGAACACAAAAATATCAGCTTTTATGTAGACTGCATTTTACAAATGTAGTACAAATGTATATAATTCAATCTTATAAACGATTGCTTACCGTTCGGGAATCGTCCCACGACATGCTGCGTATTAATAAATATTATGCATATTAATTAATATTTTTATATATAAAATAGTATACATTTAAACAATTATCATGATAATTATAAATATTTTGTTATTATTCGCGATATTAAGCTATTTTATTATTTGCCTTATATATTTTTATTATTAAATCACTGTTAAAGTTATAATCAGCTTAATATATAGAATTCACTTTTTGTATACAATTCATTTTCCTAAACATAATTATTGAACTTAGGTTTATATAATAATATTAAGCAGAAAATAAAATAAATCGATAAAAGTATGAAAATTATATAACATCATTATAACACAATTATATAATATAAATTATATAACATAACGTTTCGTCTACAAGATATCACTTTGTCATAAACCAATTACAATGCAGTTTACTAAAATTTTATTGACTATTTTTTTTGTTAATGTTTGGAGTATTATTACTTCCAATAAATGGATTTCAGAATTTCAATGACTAAACTTTAAAAATTGTACTGAAATGACAAACGTTGGTATCCTGCAAGTACGATGCCAAACTTTTTATTAAAACTTTTTATTAAAAATTGATATTTTGTTGCCGCAGTGTACTTAAATGGATTAACATAAAGCAAAAGGGAAGGTCATAAAAGAATAAAATAAAATTTAACAAAAAAAAAAGCAAATGCACCCACCAAATCGAAATGAGCATTAAAACTGTTGTTTTCGCGCATTATACCCGAGCACCCCAAAGGCGTTAACACTTTTACGTGTACGTAAGCCGCTTTTACGCGCAGTGGCTTAATTATAACTTTGCCCACTTTGATTTACTAATGTTAAAGCAATTAAACGCGTCGAAGAATGGAACAAGTATTAAATGTACAAATCGTTGAACGGCGGGGTCAGGCCGACGAATAAACTCACTTAATTTTGGATTGCCTCATAAACTGCTGTATCTTACGGGCGGCCTGATGAGCGGCCTGTTGATGAACCGGCTGCTGTCTAGAGTTGGAAGTGCCGGGACGGGCGCGGTAACTTCTGTAGTTATTCTGAATCACTAGGGCGGCCTTCGTAGCTTGCCTGGAATTGAGACAACGAACAAGTCGAATGAGGGGCAACGCACTATGATCCGCGGCTACGAAGGAAAGACATGCTCGAGGAGCGTTCCATTATGTACGATCCGGGACTTCGTCTCAAGCTAAAGTCGTATTAATTTAATGCCAGCTTAATTTCGTATTCGCGCCACCACGGCAAGAAACGAAGGAAGTCCGCAAAGTTTCCGAATTATTTACGATGCCAATTAAAAGTTCTGTCCTGTCCCCAGCCTCGGCGGCGGGACGGCTTTAACTTTAACGCGACACTAGCCACCGGATCGTTAATTCAAAGCTAACGTGCCACGCTATTCCTCGTATTAACTCTAATTATGATACATTTTGTTGAGTGTGCCAATGCTCGATTGTCTTCCTTGTCCACCCCGAACTTTTCATTCGCTTTAAATCAATTTTCATCTCAACCCATGGTACCAGTTTTACAATAACGCTGCGCGTTAAAAGTCCCGCGTCTTTTTAAACGGATTAGTTTTTTTATACAGCGGAATCGATGGATGATTAATGATTGAGATAAATGAATGTACGTGTGGAAAAATATTTAGAAATTGGCAATATCTGATCGCAATTTTAGAACTCATAAATTGGGAAATTTAATTGGTGCAGCTTTTTAATTGTTGTTCTTTTTCTCAGTGCACTTATAAAAAATCAATGTTATCTAAATGCAAAATAAATGATGAAAGTTCGTTATTTATTAAAGTATTTCTTCCCTTGATTTAATCACGACTTAACTAATTGAAGATTAAATCGATTACTTTCAATAAGGCTCTATTATTTCAATTGCCAAATAATAACAGTTCTTGGAACTTGATTACAAGAAACAACTGAATGAGTAACGAAAGATATAAGTGTACTCCTAAGTCTTTCTCGAACCCACTTAGCGTTAATTATCTTATTAATTGAAATTTGATGTTGTTCGGTGAATTAATTGACGTCAAGATGATAAATTTATAACTTTAACTTTATATTATAGTTAGCTTGCAAATTTGTATCCCATAACTTTACTTCTTGTAACAAAGAACCCGTGAGAAATGCGATAAGAATCTAAAAATCTACAAAGTTTGAATTAATATAAAAATTATTTAAAACTTCATTTAAATAATGATTTGACTTGAAGAATCTGGTGCCTAAAAACCAATTTTTATTATTGGTTAATTTAAAGTAAAAAAAAAAGAAGAGAAAACTAAACATTGTGTTAAATTATAATAAAAAATAGCAATTACCTATAATAAGCGTATTGCTTATGCCGACGATAATACTGCTGAATAAGAACTGCCGCATGTCGCTCTGCTTCCTCTTGTCTCTGCCGACCCTTGTAACTTCGATAAGCCTTCTGGATCATCCTCGCAGCTTGATACAGTTCCCTCTGCTCTCGATCAGATAATGTGAGTCTGCTAAGATCGGCTTCGCTACCATCTCCGGATCCAACGCCACCTATATCACGAAAAAAATTAATTCAAGTTTTAGACTCGCGTTATTGACATACTGACCATTCTGACCGCCGCTTCCATCGAGCTGCAGCTGCAGTTGTAGAAACTCGCAGAAATCGGCGGTCGTGGGGGGTGGTGATGGCGAATCCGGCGTTAAACAGCTGCTGGATGGACTTGATGGACTCGCATCCGCATCCGCATCCGAAACGGAAGCCGCCCCTCCGCTACACTCGCGGTAGGAGTCGAACAATTCGCCTGTGTCAAGAGGCTGCAAAATATTGTGTAACATTACTTGTTCGTGTTTAAAACATACATGCAGAATGTTCAAAATTATATATTATTCATGCATTTATTCAAATGAAATTTAAAATTCATATTCAGTTCAATTTAATTAATATATATCGATTTTTGAGGTGAAACAAAATTGAAAATACTTAATTTATAGAAACAAACAAAAAGTTTAGGAAGCGTTATGAATAACAGAAAAATACTAAGAACAGTGTCGTGGAGTAGTAGTGAAGGCATTTACTTCACGGGAATGTGTGGAGTTTACGGGCTCGTCGTACAGGTCCACGTAATAACGTGGACTTGAAAGGATAAAAGAAGTATAACAAAGTAAAAAGGATATAAGATAAAAGGTAGATTCCTTTCGCAAAAGTTCTGGACCAAGAAGCTAAACGTAAATGGGGGGAAGAGGATGAGAAGGGATGACATTTAACTCCGAAGAATACTAATTTTTATTCAGTGCGTTGTACCATTTGTTCCATTAAAGCATCTTCGAGTGGTGGCAGAGGCGGCGGCGGAGGCGGCGAAGACGAAAACGGAGCGTCACCCTCTGTCCTCTTGATTCTCTCCGGCAGCGCGGCTATGATTTGCTCTGCTAAAGTGAGTACTCTTGCGTCTTCCTCCCCTACAAAGACGAATAAGGAACGTTACAAATATAGGAAAATTTAACTGCGACGAAGCTGCACCAAAAACACTGATTACAACATTGATAACATGTGAAATGTACACTGCATTAATGCGTCACTCTTCCTCACTGGCGTCTTCCTGGCATCAGTGAAAATCCATCCAATCGACTGATCAACACCCAAACACAAATCCTTCCAACCTGTGTGTGTCCACAACACACACAAACAAACACCCTCGCACATCCGCTCACACACACACGTTGGAAGTAATAGGCGGCGCAATTGTTCAATACTCAGTAAATCCAGCAGCAGCAACATCAAATTAATATCAGGGCTGTTGTTATGTTTTGTTAACATCCCTTTTGGTCGTTCAATTGGCACAAAACGGATAATGAAGCATGCCGCGTATACTTTGTAAATTTCGCCCAATCGGAGGCTCATCGCGGAAAGCAATAATTGCGAGAGAGATAAAGTGGTTTGTGCTAGCTGAATACCAACAAAGGCTAAGCAACACCAACACGAAGCTACAGTAAAGGTTTAGACGTACATGAAAAGTCCACGTGCCGAGTCTCGAGTTGTTTTTTATTAGTTGTTTTGTTTTTTTTTTATTGTTATTGTTATTGATTTTCTTTCTTTTTTTCGAAACAATGACGTAAAACGAGATTGATCAATTGTACATGTAATGCAACCGTTGTGAACCCTGGTCGTTTGGGAGATAGCGGTCTATTTGAGCGTATTCAATGGAAATTGAGAGTGTTACGTTTACAGACAGCGTCAGAGATAGATAGATAGATATACATATAGTATACAAACAGACAAATAAAACAGGCAAACAAACAAACATATTACGGGGAACGAGGTAAGTACGGACCTACGGTCTCCCGGGGACTCGACGTACTATCCATTCCCTGTTGCCCAAGGCCTAACGATTGCTCATCCTCTTGCAACAACTCCATGTTGTCCAGAAGCGGTGAACCACCTGTGTTTTTGGATAAACCCCTTAATGCTAAACTCCTAATTCTTATTGGCATTTTGGATCTCAGGGGGACTTCTCTAATTAAGGTCAATGACTTTTTTGGTTCATCAATTTCATTACTAGATAATGCCACCGGAATTTCGACTAACTATTAATTTCAATTAATAAGATCGAGCACCAGAGCCTTCTGTTCTGACTTTGCGGTCAATGTGACCAAGAAAGAACAGGACATTTGTAGCGGAAAATACTGATAATTATCAGCGGTTTTACCGTTTGAAAGGAACCGAACAAAAATCATTGATATTTGGTACCTTTAGCGTGTTACTTAATGAACTTACCAAGTAATGATATTAACGCTTAGAGCATTACGTGACTACTTATGGATTACGAATGCACATGATTATTTACATAAAAATCCATTTTTACGAGAGTAAAATAATATCTAAATACGTGTATGCATGAAAAAGAATACATTTAAATAGAAAGTAAAAATTCGAAACTAACACAGCGCCAGATCGAGACCGCTATCTTGCGAGGACCTCCTAGGACTAGGGCTGGCCGGCCTTAAGAATAGCCTCTCGTCCTGCCTTCTAGTCTCCAACTGATTCAGTTCCTCGGCAATCGCCGTGTGACCGTTCTCCGTAGCCAACTCGGTCGCGCTCTTGTTCTGACAATCTCTGACACGTAGAGCCATTGCATTCCATCTGGACAAACGACAGAACAACCGTCGTTAACTGAATCAAACAGCGCATTTCATGGCGCATATCGGGATACATTTTCACGACCGAAACTACCACGCCTTTTGCCCAACCGTTTACATCGCTATTTATTCTACGTACGATTTAATGCAACTCTTTAGAAACATATACACCTTGGATTATTGGTCGGAGGTTATTAATCGTACTAGATTTTAAATACGTTTAATAGTTGTACTTGTTTCGATCTGTGTATACTGCGAGTAATTTATTAGTCTTTGCAACTATATTTTATATCAACTTAAGAATATATATGAATTTATATTATAGGAAATACTATAAATGCACACATATCCTCGAGTGATTATAAAATATAGTAGTAACTATTAATAAATTTCTCTCAATGTAAAAACCTTTAAGAATTATATGATTATACATAATGAAATTGAAGAATAAACAAAATAATATATATAAACCTATTTTCACTACATAAACATTCGTAAATTTTCAAAATAATTATTAAAATACTTTTCTTCAAAATATTTCTCTTTCCCTTTAAAAAAGTTTCTACTATATAGTCATATAAAGGGAGATAAGAAAAGAAAAGACGCAGTTCAGTGCACATACAATGTAGGATAAGGTGCCTAAAATCCTCTCATCTAATTTCATCTCCCTGTTCTGATATCAGCTGTTAAATGCTACCACTTGTTGGTGAATATACGCAGTTTTATATACATGATATTAGTGAACTGGCAATAATAACAGTTTAAGATCTAAAATTGTATTTAATTCAATAATACTTGATTTTATTGTGAAACATTAATATTATTTTCAATATAATTTTTAAAGAAAGGCCGACGTAAAATAAAGTCAATATACCGAATTATTCATTTAAAATGTAGAATTAAAATTAAATATATCTGAATAACAACTGTACCTCAGCAATATAAAAATTAGATTTTCTTAATATTATATATATATATATATAATATACTTATAGATAACAGTGAACCATAAATAGAGCAGATATGCAACTAAATATGAATTATAAAACTTATTAAAACACTAAACATTTTTAGAAATAACCGTATTACGACGTATAATTTACGGATAGACTTAACGTATATCCCAAACAACTACAATGTGTAAGTAAATAAATGATACTATTTCTTTTAATACAGTGAAAAGTTTATGTCCTCAATTTAAAGAACTGCAGAACTGAGATTACATTTTTGTACTACTATATATAAAAGTCAATAATACGAAAACAAGTTAGTTACAATTTTTAATATTATTATGAGAGAGTACCAAATACAGATTTTGTTCTAAAATTGTCATAGTTATCTTGTTTTTCATTTAAATGTATAAATTTCTTTCTATGATTAAAATATTAAAATATGTTTACATTAAGATATATCTATAAAGATATCTATAAAAGTTAATGTATAAGTTAAAAATATATTTTAATATTTTAATATTACTTGTACGTTGAGATTGACTTTATGTAAATTTTGTGATATAGATTTATATTAGATATAATTTAAATTTTTTAGAACATAATTCAACATAAATCAAGGTAATATATCTTTCAGTATGATACCCACATGGTCGTAATCAAAGAAATTTAAGATTTGGTATTAGATAACATAATACATGTAATCATAAATATATGTCTGTATATATCATCATAAATATATATCTGCAATGTTTTCAAATTTCTAAATAAAGAGCGCGCGCGTGAAATATAAAGATAATAAACAAATAGGATAGGTGTATATGTTTCTTTAAATTAGGAGCTCACCGATAGAGGATCCTAGCGGTGTCAGCATGACCGGCCGCACAAGCCCATGCGAGAGGCGTGAGCCCAGCACCATCTTGTCGCAAAGCATCTACCTCTGCATCCAGTATACTACTCGGATTTTCGGCTCGCCAGTGCAATAGTGCGCAAGCTAACCGCGAATACCCCAAACCCGCTGCTAAGTGCAGTAAAGTTGGACCCCCGGATTGAAGAGGTTCCGCCCCAATACGCCAAGGACGAACTACGGCATCCTGAAACAACCCCATTTCAGCTCACAACGACGTCGTAATAATAACCAAAGCTACGTTATTTAAACCTGGGAAATTTTGTGTTATTGTTGTGCGGTAATAATTACAGGCTTACAGACCTGGCAATATGCGACGAGCCTCTCTTCGAGCTGTGCAGCTGGAGAGGGTGGTCCAGGTCCTTGAAGACGAGCCTCGACATCTGCTAATCGATCCAAAAGAGCTTTTTCAGGACTAGGCTCAGCCGTAGGAGCTCTGCGATATTCAAAAGCCACACTGTCGGATACAACAAATCCATCACAAGCCACTTGGAGCGATGCAATTCCAGGTGCATGAGCCGGACATCGACATCTAAGAACACCAGGCTGCACCAAACATGCCTCCACAGGTTCTGTGTCAAACAGCACTGAGTAGGATTGAGAACCGCTGCCACCTGTCCAAGGACCTGCTACCAGAACCTGTAATATAAACAGTGTTTTAAATACGTCCTTTAATTAAAACTTCTGTAGTCCAATAAACTACACTAGATGTTACCACAAATTCTGGAAACTATATCCCTTTTGTGTAATATTATCTCTTATATTATTTGATACTCTATTAAAATTGCGGAGTTAAATAGAATGTGGAGATAGATGGATTAACTTTTTATTATATTTCTTTCTAAATGAAACATTATCTATCTCACACTAGAAATTACACAAGATGACTTACACGGAAATGCACACTGCTTTGAGTTGATTTGGAAATTATGCGTCGTTGAAATGCACGATTTCAAAACCATATTTATTTGATCGATAGTGGGAACGTTAAATCGACATTCGCATCTCAAAAGATACTTCAAGTTTGCTTAAGTTTGCCAATTGCAATAAATGTACATTTCAATGAAAGAAAATGGTTTGTCCTAATTGCATCGTTATTCATATTTGTAGTATGACTCCTCTTTAATGTCAATATAAAACATATTTTTAAGTATATTCTATTATTGAAAATTGATTCTAATAGTCTTAATATTTTTCATCGCGATTGTTAAAAAAAACTGTCTTTAAAGAAAAATCTACTTTAAAATGTATTTTTTTAAAAACATATTTATAAGATGTTCATGAAAATAATAGTTTTGAATCTAATATTTCATAACAACATATTATAATATTAATAATTAAAATATTAATTTGACAAAACAAAATACATCCACGTATAATATATGTATGCTTATACCTTGACACCGCCTTCGGTGTAACTCCATTCTGGACTATATTCTGAAATATGGACGGTAGTTCCAGGATGACAAGAAGTATCGTTTTCGGTGCCTTGGCGATCTTCGGTCTTAACGTGTTCCGCTTCAAAATCGTGAAGCTCGGGTAAGTCACCGAAAACGTCAAATGCGTCGAGATTCACGAGCACGTCATCGGACGAATCGATAAAGTCCATCGGATTAATGATGCTATTGTCAGCAGGGGATGTTGATGGCGATGGTGGAACCATGTTAGCGGATAAAGTCCTCTGGATGTCTTCTTGACTAAGATCCAGGGTCTCTGGAAAGTCGGTAACCCCGGAAGCACTTCCAGGCGTTGACAAAGATTGAACCGTACTATGGTCAACGCTTTCCTGGGCATCAATTTCTTGCTGAGATTGTTGCTCTCTTTCAATGTTAGTCTGCTGAACTATTTGCTGCTCCGATACCTGTTGCATTTCGACCTGCTGACTTTGCTGCTGTTGTTGTTGCTGTTGTTGTTGTTGCACGGCTTGCTGTTGTTGTTGTTGCGGTTGTTGTTGTTGATGATGATATGGCTGACTGTTGAGTATGAGAAGTCCACCTCCTCCTTGTATTTGCTGTAGACTTAAGACTAAGGGAGCCGGTTGTTGACTTTGAGTTGAGTGGGAATGTCTCGAATATACGCGGGGTGCTGTTGCAGTCGTTGACGTAGGCTGCTGACCTCCTGTCGTGGAAGAGACCTAAGTACACAAAATATGCCCTTTTCAGCAAAGTTTCTTTTTTTTTCATAAAATAAGTGATTGTAACTTGAATATAATTTTTTGTAATGAGTCTTTAAAATTACGTAGAGCAAATTAATTTAAATTGTAAATGTTACATAAAAACTTTTATTATTTTACTACTTTACTACGCTAGAACAAAGTTTCTTATTTAATTAAAAGTTAAAAGATGAGTACTGCTAAAATTAGATCGTCCTTTTTACGAATAAGAACACCTTTATTAAAGCTCCGAACAGTATAAGTAAAATTAATTACTAAATCTTATTAAAAAATTAATAATTTTAAGCATAATCTATAAATTAATTATTACAATTTATTTACCTTTGTAGCATTTATGTAGTTTGTTTCTTATAGAAATATATTTAACTTTTTTTCTAGATTTTTATTGCCTTGAAAATTTCACATTTAAAACAGTTGAATGTCAATTGTCATACTCTAATAAGTCGAGTAAATCAGAAATATTTGTAAACAATAAATATAGATGACATTTAAAATAGATTCAAATCTGAATTATTTTGTACGTTCTAAATATTATATTGTTAATGGCAGATGTGATAATGCACATAATATTATGTCAACGGTTGTTGTTAAAGGAAATTGTAAACAATGGTTAATGATTAGTTAATCAGACGCACAGTAGTGTAACACAAGGCATCGTGACGCAAAGGGTACATACAAAGTGAACATTTACCCGAGCTGCGAGTACTGTAATAAAGATTAGTCAACATAGTCGAACCGACGACTAAAGAAACTTTGCATAATACAAGTGAGATGTCAACATCTGAGATATTAGATTACTGTATTATTGTACGTAATAAAATTCTGAAAATTAAATGAGCAACCGGGTATTACCTTAACATGATAACAATCATATTTCAAATATATTACAATTTGAAATTTGAACTATAAAACAAATCAATGCATTCATTCTCATTAACATTTTAATTAAAAACATAACTCAAATATTTTCTTTCTTTCTTCTGTAATCAAGTTACATTTATTTGTATATTTCCTTTATTCTGAACAAATTATCAAATAAATTAAAAGCCTAAAGAACGTTAAAATAAAAAGTATAAATTAAAAGAAGGAAATGTTGAAAGTCTTAACACAACATAACAATATTTGAAGTGACATTCAACTGTAATGAGACACGACTAACTTGATTGTCTGGCGTGAGTCTCCTGGGTGCGAGCTGAGTGCTACTGCTAGAAGTTGTAGACGACGCTCTTTGCCTGTCCAACAGCTGGGAGACGATCATATCAACTGGATGATGAGACTGGTTAAGATGAGGATTGGCTGGATCGTCATCGCTGCCGAGGAACATAGGCCTGAGTTGAGATGCTAATTCATCTCTGGTCCATTCTTTTTTGTCTGGCGGTAGTGCGAGACAAGGCGGCAATGCCGCAAGCTTCGCGTCACCGTCAGGATAAGGAACATTCAAATAATGGACAAGAACCACGTCCGGATTCTGCAGTAGCCAATAACAACGTCGATGGAACGTTGGTAAAATCGCCGAATGTACGTAACAGCCATAAATGCACTCGACGCCTTGTACCTGCAACCCAATTTATTATTGTAAACATACTCTTTTTCATTATAAAACAAGATGAGAAAATTATTTTTATTATTAAAACTATAACATGTATTGGGATCAAGATTTAATTTAGAAATTTATGTATTATTTTTTATTTTTTTTTAACACTAAAATTATTATATATTTAAAAATAGTTGCTTGATATTAACAACGTGGGGGAGAGTGGGAAGCAATGTCCCAAAGATATACCAAAATAATTGTTTAATGAAATAATAAAATTATATATTATAATATGAAAAACTACGTATATCACAATAATTAACATGTTATAAAACTGTATTTAACTTATCACACCTTTAATTTCATATGATCCTCTCGGGTAGTTTTTCCGTCCTTTCTTTTCTTCCAACAGTACCCGTCTCTCCGGTATCGCACTTTCTTTCTGGAATACAGTAGCATAGATCCACTTCGTGGCCGCACTTTTACCTCTCGACTTTGCCATTCCACGTGCCGTTGAAAGCTGATTAAAATCGCGGCAATCTCCTGTAAACAAGAAAATATTTTGTTCCTTTAGGTCCCCTCGTTTACATAGGAAATTGTGTATTACATTTTCATGGCTACGTCGATAGCAAATTGAAATAACGAGTATTGACACTTTACAGCCTTATAATTGATTTAATATACAAGTGTAATAGAAAATATTTATCTTACACGGGATTATATATAGAACTATTAAATTACTATAAATAAATTACTGATCTTCTTTGACAAAGTGACGAATATTTTTTGAAATAAAAGAATTAAATAAAGGCCATAGAAACGTGTAATAAAATTAAATGCAATGCAAATATTTACACTTATTATTAAAAATTTAATATAGAATGTGTATATAATTCATAACATTTTAATAATTATATATAACATAATATGTTATCTTAAAAATAATGTCAAAACATGTAAACAAATATATATTGATTGACTACATGGTTTTATTCAGTATGATTCTCAATAAAATTTAAACAAAAAAAAAGCCTTTAACGTGAACGTCAATTCGATTAATCGTGGGATGAATTGAAAAACTGTTTTCCAATTCGACAAGCTCTTTGTATCTTTCCATACATATATCCGAGTGATTGGACGTTGCTGATTAAATTTGAAGCCGATCACAATAGAAATAACGTTACTCTCTCTGGTAATCATAACAAATAATTAACGACATCAAGGACCAATAGTAATTAACCGAGCCTACAAAACTGGCAGTTCAAACATGCCATATATTATCAACTATTTAAATGTCAAACGACAAGGAGTTTCATTTACATTTGAATCTTTTATTAAACACATCTGTCGGGCAATAAAATTAAACTTGTTACATTCAATTGTTTAATGAATTTAATTGCTTTTTCAAGATCTAAAATCAAGATTAATTTTAACATAAAGTTTTCTTTAATATTAAATTAGAATACTTTAGAAGCATTACAAATAGTGCAATATTGATCAACTATTAATTAATATTATAAAACTAATGCCCTTTTAATAACAATCTAAATACATTTTTTTGATTAAATATATTACACAGTAAAAAAACTGTTATCTTTAAATAATTTTACAGTGCTTTTTAAAGCTTTTCAATCTGTTTGTCCAAAAAATATAAAAAATATAAAATAAATGATGAATGTATATTTTGGTAATCCAGTTAAAAATATGAGATATTTTTGTTTTACAAATGAAACATTTGCGAGGTGTACAGTTTTTCCAGTGATACAGTTTGAATGTTTTGGATATTTGAATGTCTATTTTTTGAAATTCAAGTACGGTGCGTTTACAGTTCGAGACATATCATTAGAATGCGATTAAGTAAAAGATAAGTCTTTTGGTGGACTAATTTGAGATCAACCAAACAGTCCGCGCAATTACGAATGATAACCGTTCATCGTAATCCTGTAATAGACATCAAAGCTCCGCAAGAATCGTAGCCATTGGCCGTACGCACCACGTGACTCGAGCGAGCCAACTTCGGTATGGCAGTATTGATTGGGAGAATGCGACGAGGCGAGGCACCTCGTTTCATTCATGCCGAGCTACACAACGTCTTTAACCAAGAAAGTCGAGCTTTCAATAGAAAAACACCGCTAATGCAATTATCCCGAAATCCAATGTTCGACGTAACGCAAAGCTGTTCACACGTGTATTTACACCAGAAACAACGCGCGTAAAATAATACCGATGTAATATCGACTGCGTTCTTTTTAGTTAAAAACACGAACCCTTTTGGAATTTTCGTCCCGTTTTCGGTTTCAATTTCAGCGAGAATAAAGATACGGGTTACAATTTTCATACGGGTGAAAATAACGATTCCCATTTCATTTTGATCTAGTACAGTTTTGTTTGATTTTTAGGTTGAAATTCGAATAGTCAAAAATTGTTTTATTTCGAAAAATGAAATGTATGGTGAGGGATGAATTTTATGTACAATTTTATTATTACTTATCTTTTGAAGTTAGTTGGTATTCTATAGAAATTCGTTTAATTTTACTTGATACAAATAATTATTCAGAATAATAAAAATCTATCAACTTATAACATATATGCCACTTATATGTTTATACAATTCTTTAACAGATTTGTTAATTTCAAAATTCGTCAATGTTATATTACCAGAATTAAAGGTATAATATTTATGAAGTAGCTCTTAAAATCTCCGTACATTTAAATGTAATTAGTCTTATTCATTTTCTGGTAAGTGTTAGTATTTTCCAAGATAACTAAATTTATAGTAGACACTTTCAAGGTACAGGTAATATGGACCGGAGTTTCGTATTACATGCACATTTTAATGGGAAACTAACATGAAATGAGCAAGAAAATAAGATTCATATTAAACTACAAAAATAAAATTTTATTAAATTGTTTATTTAAAAAGATAAATCTCTTTAAAGATCTTCATGAACATCAAATGTTCCCGAATTATAAGATATTTGTTTTAGATATTTAAAATACTAAAAATTCGATTTATATGTTTGAAATTTTCGTACTGAAATAACATTTTCATTCAACATTTTCGAGGTTTTATCTAATAAATACCCCAGATAAGGCCTTTTCAATTTAGAATAACATATCTAAACTGTAACAGAGGACGGTTGAAATTCAGTTGAAATAAAGTTACTTTGCATAATAATATTTTATTAGCACATGTTTATGCATTTCATATATCACGAAAACATATTTTATTTTAGTACATTTAATAATATTATTAAAATTTAACTCACAAATTAATATAATATAATATTTTTAATATGTTGATATTAATATAAAAGATAGAATAAGTAAGTCTACTATTATTTTTCATTTATCTAATTTTTATTATTTTGGTTACTGAATTTGAGGATAATTTTTTTATATTTTTACCTCAATACGAGGGTGGATTGATAAGTTTCCGGCCTGACCAAGAAAAACAACGTTTTTAAGAATTTTTTTTTTTTATTTCTCAACATAATCTCCTCCAAGGCTGATACATTTCTCATAGCGGTGTTCTAGTCT
>JABFPN010000287.1:0-54255 GCA_022817305.1 Leptoteleia sp. ZL-2020 | reverse complement strand
GGATAAAAATTATTATACTAAATGTAAAAATGGGGACAAATTACAATTCTTGCAATATTTAAAATACATTTTGAAAGAGATTATCAGTATTGTACAAGTTACTATGATACAGTATAATAAAAATGTTCATTTTTCTTATAACCTCTTTTAAACTGTGTATTAACTAAGACAAGAAGATGTCATTTGTCCCTCTTTTTACAAGTAGTATAATAATAATATCAGTGTAGATTATCTCATACATAATTAATCTTTAAAATTTGTATCGACCGAGAAGAATCTCCGAAACGGTTTCTTAACGGCTCCTGGATATTTACTTAATTGAACAATAACACACGGATAAGATACAGCGTTACAATTATCCAATTATAAATCCATTCAATTCTAATTATTATATACTGGAAAGGAGAATAGAATTAGTTAACGTTTGTTTTAATTAGTCAATTCAATCGAATCGATTGGATTATTTCTGTCCAATGAAAATGTCTGTGTTACAAAACAAATGAGCATCTGATTTACTCAACTAAATATTAATCCTTAGAACTAAGTTAATTCAGTTGGACGATTCAGTTGAATTCAACCAAATCCTTTGTCTCCGCGCGTATTGTAAGAAATGTTGTGTTATCTAAACCAAAAATGTGTACATTTAATATCTACACAACTTGGAAGATCCTTTTAGTCACCTTATTAAGTATTAGTAACCATTCTGAGAGAAAAATAAATTGAAAATTACTGACCTAGAACCTTAATCTAAAACCATGTTTACAATATTAAAAAAACGACCGTGCCAGCACAGTAAAAATTTCAATGCTTTTTTTAAATATGTTATTATTTTTGCATTACAATCTTTACCGTACTGAAGCGATAAGTTTTCCTATATTGTAAACTTGGTTTTTCATTGACGTTCTAACGTATTAACTTTTAATGTACATCCCACATAATACTAGTCTATTTTCCAATTAAGATCCATTATCAAGTATTAAACATTATCCGCAAAATCCCGTTACCGCTTCTACCAGCAAGTATGCGATTTCTGCCTTATCTTTTATTTGTACTTGCATACTAACTTTTTTGTTTTCGACGGCACTCCCATTATCACATATCTTCCAGTATTTTGCATTTAAATAGTTAATCGGTTCTCTTATTCAAATTACACGACGTTTAAGAAATTTACCCAAAGAAGAAAGAAGGCAAGATTACAATCATTACGCAACGTTCAAATTATTCATAAAGGATCCATCCCCCTTGCCGCGCCGGCCACTCGAACAATCCATCAATCGCCATTCCCATCGCAAAAATATCAAAGCCCCGAACCTTTTCTGTGGCGCGCGCAAAAAAAAAAAAAGAAAGAAAAACGGTCATCAAACTCGAACGTCGCAATCGTTCAAGAAAACTCCTCGTCATTGTCCGGCACCAGAGAGACGTTACGAGAAAAAGGACTTACTGTTGGAAACGAGTAGCTTCCGCGTGGAGCCCAGCCTCCGGATCGGCGATTTGACCCCGTCAACTTCCACCTCGTCCATCCTTCTCGTTGGCCGCTATTGTTTCGACGAGCGAACGCCGCCAGAAAGGAATCAAAGTAACGAGCCAAAAGAATAATCGAAAGGCAAGTCCGGGGGGACCAACCGCGGCGACGAAACGGAACTCGAGGGGGGGCCACCACAAAACACTCGGAGCTTCGGCACTTGTCACGCTTCAAATCATACTCAATTACACGCCGCTCGAATCGTGGAAACCGGTTCGCCGCGGTATCGGCATTTAACGTCAAACGGGCCGCCTTTGCGCCAACCAGTTCCGCGCGAGGTTTCACGGCAAAAATACACTGAAAACTGAACCCGCGGATCCGCGGACGTCGCGCGTACGTTTCGGCCGAGGGCTGAGAAACGCGCGAGAAAATCCGACGACGAGTTGAGAGCAGAGACGCGCGGGCGCGCGCGCAGGATAACAAGCGACGGGCGAAAAGAGCCGCGCTACCGTGGCCGGCCGTTTTTCTCTGGCTCGTCGCGGACTAACCGACCGCGCCGGACTAATTCAGCTTTGAGAGAGGTGGCCATAAACCGCCGTCGCTCGCTCGTGTTTTCCGGCCATCGCGTCGCTCCTGTTGCTTAGCAACTCCGCCGGCTGAGAGACCGAAATTCGCATCAAGCCGATCGCGCGCCACCTAGTGCCCACTCGGTGAATATTTCATGCGATCACATATGACGGCTGACTTTGAGTGCCGGGGCGATGGGGAAAACAAACGGGGCCGGTGGTGGGGTGTGGTGGAGCGGGAGCGACTCTTGCGGGGTGGCGCAACTGGCAGACCGGCGCTTCCATTTTAACCGACCGTCCGCCGGTGTCGGTACGCGGGCATTGTGTTCTAATCGGCGTCGGGCCAGACTCGCTACCAATATTGCTCGGCAAATCCTGCGTTGAAAAATTTAGTCTGCATGAAATCTGGATGCAATATGGACAGGGTCTGGAGTTGCAGTCTAGAAAGAGTCTGGGTCAGCGGCGCGACCCAGACTGCGTCCAGATTACGTTCGTGGACGAATTTAGTCTGGATTAAATCTGGATGAAATCCGGATGCAATATGGACACTGTCTAGATACAGTATGGATAGGGTCTGGAGTTGCAGTCTGAAAAGAGTCTGGATCAGCGGTGCGACCCAGACTGCGTCCAGATTACGTGCGTGAAAAAATTTAGTCTGGGTGAAGTTTGGACGTCAGTCTGGATACAGTATAGCAACAGGATTTATAGTCTGGTAAAAGTCTGGAGATTACGTGCTTGGAAATATTTAATTTTCATTAAGTCTGGATGAAGTTAATATGATTGAGTCTGGATAACTCAATTCCAAAAATTCAAAAATGAATTGCTCCCCCCTCCGCCCACCAACCGGAGGGTAAATGGAGGTAAGCAATGACCCTATTATAGTGCCCTCTTATATAAATGTCATTAGACAATTCTCTATCGAACTTGCAAACTGTATTAGTGCCACCTAATGGAATACTGAAAAAATGGTCATCCATACCCTGTCCATACTGTATCCAGACAGTGTCCATATTGCATCCAGATTTCATCCAGACCTTATCCAGACATAATCCAAATTTAATCCAGACTACATTTTTCGACGCGAGGACCATTTTTTCAGTATTCCAGTAGGAATATAGACGGTAATACGGTTTGCAAGTCCGCAAGAGAATTGTCGAATGAAATTTATATAGGAGGGCACTATAATAGGGTCATTGCTTACCTTCATTTACCCTCCAATTGGTGGGCGGAGGGGGCAGCAATTTATTTTTGAAATTTTGGAATTGAGTTATCCAGACTCGATGATTACTAAATATTTCCAAGCACGTAATCTGGGCCTAGTCCGGATCGCACTACTGAACCAGAATTTTACCAGACTATAAATCTATACTTCATCCTGACTAATTTTTTTCACGCACGTAATCAGGACGCAGTCTGGGTCGCGCCTCTGATCCAGACTCTTGCCAGACTGCAACTCCAGACCATGTCCATACTGTATCCAGACAGCGTCCATATTGCATCCAGATTTCATCCAGATCCACATCACGTGGAATTTATTAGAATTTAATTTTATAGTTAAATAAGTTCCATTCGAGTTTCGAACTAACGTTCTTCAGTTAGTTATATTTAACCTCGGTGACTCAACCATCGCGTCTATACCGTCATCTTCTTAAGAAATACTTAAATAATATACTTAAAATTTAAGTATATCTTCTACCTTCATATATACAGCTGATATAATTATAGTAATTCAGATGGAAATGTAGCCGTAATTTTAAGGTTCTTGAACTTATCATTAACTAAATGAAGGACATTAGTTTGGAACAGGATTAATTTTTTTTACAAATGAAATTCGCAGAAGCCACTTCCACGAGGAATGCCATGGAATTTCTGCATTGAATTTGCAACATGATCAATTTGACATGTCAAATATATGTGGAACTGTCTCAAATAAATTGTTTATAGAAATTTCTTGTAAATTGTTTAAGCTGGATTCGTCCATTTATGTTTGTATATACAAGACATTGAGATTGCATCGAATATAAATTAAAATTTATAAATAAATCGTCAATTATGTATATGAATATACATCAATATATGTATAAATATTAATAAATTGTATATGAATATAAAAATTCAATTTGAATACATTTTGCAGAGATTATTAATATTTTTAGCAAAACAGTCCTGGTTAATAGCTCACAAATTTTCATAAGAGAAAATAATTGTTATGACTTATTATCATATTTATATTTGTTTGATCTGTATTTTTTTAACAGAATACTGTCATCATCATGAATTACCATTAATCACAAACAATTTCCCATATATAAAGTAATAGTTCTTAATATTCATTTATATTACAGGTATATATAAATTATAATATTTTAATATTACATGTATATATCCGTAATATTAAGAAATATTAATGAATAAAAAATTTAACATTGAAAGTTAATTTAACTTTAAATTAACATTAATTAAATGTCCGTCAATACTGACATTATAATAATAATATAATAAATATTATTTTCTCTTAAATTTAATGTTAAATATACCTGTAATATTAATTTAGACGAACATTTAACATTCCAGGAATATGTTAATAATAGTGAATATTAATTAATATTATGTAATTTAATTTAAAATTATATATTACATATATTATTTAATACTACTGGTATATTATAGAAATACTAAGTGCTTTCCGGGTGTACTTTTCGTTACGAAAACGTCATCTATACGTTTTCAATTTTTATCGTTTTGGTCATTACTCTTTAATTTTATTTTTACCAAATGAAATATCGAATGTCTTTTATTTATAGCCTTTGTTGAATGAAATGAAAAAATGTCTTTAATAATTTTATGACAAAACTGTAATCTTACATTCCTAAGCGTCACAGTTACCATTAGTCGGTAATGCACGACTTTTCTTCAAAGAATGATGCTATAAGTAGAAGCAACAGATAATTGTTGTACAGTAAAGAAAAATAAAGCGTTCAACTCGGACGTTCCGAGACCACACCCGACCAATTGTGCCTTTTTAATCATCGAATTAAACTTTAAATTCCGAATTTCACTACGATGGCCATCGCAACATTGCAACACCAACGTCAAATGACTGAACAACTTCGTAGAGAAGCTACAATTAAGAGAATTTTGGTTAGCAAGGCTGTTGATGACATTATGAAGTACATCACGGAACATGAACAGGAAGATTGCTTGCTCGTTGGTTTTTCATCACAAAAATCAAATCCTTTCCGTGAAAAGAGTACCTGTTTAATTCTTTAACGTTTCATTTATTTATTTACATATAAAGTAAGTTTAATTATTATTACTTCACTTACTACACCGTTTATAATTTTGTTGATATAAATATAATCAAAAAAACATTGTTGAATATTTTCATCAAATTCTTTTTATCTAATTTGTTATTAAAAGATAGTAATTACATATATGTGAAGATTAAAATTCATAATTAACAAATTTGATGTTATAATTATATGAAACTATTCTTACTGTATGTTTTGAATTGTTAATGCATATTATGCATATAATTTTTAATTTAATTGTATAATTCCAAATTTATAAGAAAAATACATGATAAGTAATATTAATTGTATATTTCATGTGATTTTATTGTTAATAAAAGTGTTAGTCCATGAAAATAATCAACTATGTTTTTTTTAGTAATAATTGCAACAAATATATTTCAAAATTTTAATTATATATTTAATATAAATTTATTAATAAATATAAATATATACACTTTATCAGATATTAATCTATTTGAATATATTTTACAGATAATTTCACCTTAACAAGAACAAGTATAATTTGAGATAAAAAATGACAATTTCCAAAGAAAAATAAATAATAGGAGCTTCAATATCCTGATAAAGGGAGAAATATTTTCATGATAAAATAATTAACTATTATAATATATATAAAGAAAATATTTTTATATACTGTAAAAATGTTCATTTTTTGATAGTACAATAAATGCAAGAATATTTTGTAATACGCTAACTATATGCAAAGTTGAACTTCCAAAGGTACAAAAAACAATCAATAAATATCAAAAGTGTTCCAACTTTCTATTTTAATATTTATTTTTAAATAAAAATTACTAATTAATTATTATAAAGGATTTTCAAGTACTGTATTGAAGAATAAAGATATATAATGAAAATAAATCACTTTTGTTTTTTAACCTTGAAATAATATTTGTACTATACTAATGTAATTATATATATTAATTATAATATCTGAAACTAGAAAATTAATAAATTTACTGTTTTTTTTTATAAGTTTTATAATACTGTTTTACATCTTTGTCATTTAAATTTGCATTTGATCTTGTAACATACTCCTTTGATTTCTTGTCTGGAAGTGAAGAGTTACAATTGAATAATGTATCAAATTTTTCTTCACATGTCAAGTTTTCCTAAAACAAGAAAATTATTTACACAATTGTTAGTCAAATATAAGTTTACACAATTCTTTAATAATTTAAATTTAAATAGTAACTAAATAATCTTGACAATTTACAATAATGTTGTAAATTTACACTTTCAAGATATATTTTCACAAAATAAATATAAACAATTATAAATATTTAATATTAATATATATTTAAATGTTATATATATTTAATTATCTTTACCCAGGAAGATTCTTTTTCTATATGTGAATTTTTCCTCAGTGAAGTATTCTCATCATTATTTGAAGAGTTCAATGCATCCTTCAAAATATAAAGTAAATTATTCCTTTAATAATATTTATATCTTATAAATACCATATCATATACGTGTATGAAAATAGGGTTAAATAAAAAAGAATATATAACAAATATTTGTATACTTTTTGCAAAAAGCAATAATTAAGAAAATCGAATGAAAGTTAAAAAAGTATAGTAATAAAAACTAGCGCAAAATTTACAATTTATAAATTTATTGAACTTTATTACCTTTTGTTGCAATGTTGAAGATGTACCATCATTTTGTTGAGATACTGTTGGCGTTAATATTGTTGAATGTAACAAAGACTAAAAAAATATTTGTAAAATTAATTGCGTGAATTTTATAAATAAGCATTATTTCATTTTTAAAATAAAAAAATTTACATGAAGGCTAGCGTTGGAAATTGTTGCTGGTTTTGCTTTCAGTGCACTTTCATTTTCATCATCCCAGACGGTCTAAATACACAAATAACATTTCATTGAAATAAATCACATATTCTTGTTTAAAATTGCTAATTTTTTCTCAAATAAAAATCTATTTTTTTAATTATATTCTATTTTATTCACAAAGTAGTAAAGCCTATTCTTTATTCACAAAGTAGTTCTTAAATAAACAATTAATAGAAATTATAAAGAATTATTTATACATATTAAAAATACTTGCCATTAATTTTTGTATATTTTCGGCTAAGGATTTATAATCCTTCAACTCGTTATTAATTTTCAGCATTTCCTCGTGTGCTTTTTTATAAGCTACATTTTTCTTTGTAATATTTTCTGTGACATTCTTATATTTATTTTTAACTTCTGCTAACTCGTTATTTACATTAATTATTTTCTCTTTTGGTACTGTAACAGACAATATGTTTTCTTTTACTCTTTTAATATAATTATTTTTTTCCTTAAGTTCTTTCCTAATGTTTTCCATTTCATTTTCTAAATTCTTGAAATTCTCATTTCCTTTTTCCAATATTTTGATTTCAAATTTTAATTTATTTATGCTTTCATTATTTTTCAAATTGTAAGATGACAATGATTGCTCCGCCATATTTTTATCTTCAGTTAAATTTTTCAGCTGCAATTTACGCTCATTCAATTCATCTTTTAATTTTGAATTTTCTACTGAAAAGTATTTCAAGTCATCCTTCAATCTTTTCTGCCTTATTAATTCAGTTTTCACTTTTTCATCAACATTTTTACAATTTTCATTATTGTCTTTAAACTCTTTTTGTAGTTCATTTCGCTCAATAGTTGCGTTTGCTATTAGCTGCTTGATATCTTCTAAATTCTTTTTTAAGTTCATGACCTCTGTCTCTAATGAATCAACTTCATTATTTTTTTCTAATACAAGGGTTTCCTTTTCTAATTTTAGACGTTCATTTTCCTATAAACAATTTTATTAACATTTCATTAATGTTTTATTTAAATTAAAAATTGCAAATAAACTAGCTAATTTTATTTTTAAAGTCAAAATACTACTCATTATAAATAAATGTTAAAACTTGAATTGAAAATTAATGACATTTACAGCATTTTCTTCTTGAATCTTCAGTTCAAGTTGAAGAATTTTTGACCTAATCTCATCTAACTTATCATCTTTTGACTTATGTAATTGTTTTTCTTTGTTTAACTCCACAGAGAGCTTTACTTCATTTTTTTCAAACTCTTTCAATTCTTTCTGCAATATATTGATTTGATTCATATTTTTATTATGAATGTCTTGTTGAACTTCTATTTCTTTTGTAAGGTTTTCGGCCTGGAATATAAATATAAATTTTATATAGATTAAATTTAAGATTAAATTAAAATTAATTATTTAATTCAAAATTTAACCTCTTCTTCTTTTATTTTTAACATCTCTTTCAACTGTTCTATTCTTCTGATTCTTTCGAAATTATCCTCTTCCATTTTTGATAAGTCTTTCATCAACTTTTCCATCTAAAAATAGTTATTTTTATTAAATTACGAAGATATATAAAAAGGGAAAAATCATTTTCTGAAATGTATACTTTCTTAATTCAAACAGAATAAGTCTTTCTGCAATAATTGAATAATTTTAAAATTTTAATAAAATTTTCTATATTACACTTTTACAATGTTCAAATATTGGTTGTGTATAATTATATTATATGAATTGAAATTGTTTATAGAAAAAATTCTAATAATTTTCATAAAAATACCTGAATTTCATTTTCTTGCAATTCACTTTGTAAACATTGCAGCTTCTCATTTTTCTGTCCAATTTCTTGTTCCAAATTTATAATACCATCGTTTAAGGATTGTAACTAATGTTCACAAGATATATTATTCAATGATTTTTTCTTATATTTTATTGAAAAATTATTTTAAGTATTAAAGAGACAAGAATTAAAATAATATACCTTTTTATCCTTGTCTAGTAACAGTCCGCCAAGTAATTTAATTTTGTCATTAGATTCCGTGAGTTTAATTTGTAGTTGGGTCAAATCATTAGAAAGTTTCTCATCCTGGAAATGAACACATTTTACTTTTTTGCATTATATACTGATACATTGTTTTTTTATGTTGATTTCCCTTATTGTATGATATCCTAATCTTTGTTTAAAGATACTTAAATTTGTTTTTATTGTTTTTCAGAATACTTGAAATATTAAAAAAAATCTTACTTCGGACTCCAATATATGTAACTGATTGGTTTTGTTTATTAAATCTGATTCCAATTTTTCGTTAAAAATTTTAATTTCCTCCCTTATTTTATCTTTTTGCAAACATAATTGTTTATACTTCATTTTGGCATGAGATACATCCCTTTCAATTAATAAGCGCATCTAAAAATTGTTTTATTAAAATAGTATTAATATATTAACATTTAAAATGCAAAATTTGACAATGACTTATTACACTCGCGGGCCGAAAATAAGTTAACTTGAAAAGTAAAATGTTGTTATTTATTAGTTAGCTTTTGTACTGCAAAAGGATAAAGTACACATGAAGAAAAAAAATCTATTAATAATTACTAACATGTTTGTACGATGAACCTAAGTCAAAAAATTAATAAATTACTATCTTAAATTAATAAAAAATAGCAGATATAATAAGTCATAGCTGAGTAATTATAAAATTATAATAATTCAAATGTCATTATCAATTACGAAATATCATAAAATACAAGAAATTAAAAAAGAAGAAATGAATAGTTAGCAACATAGCATTATTACATGTATATACATACATTAATTTTAATATAATTTTGGCTTAAAGCATTATATTCCATAAAATTTATACAATAAAATGATATCGTAATTTTATAATTTCTTATATCTTTCTTTATAAAGAAACAAATAAATAAAATTACTTCTGTTTCTTTTTGCAACTTATTACGTTCTTCATCCATCCTTTGCTGGGTATTTAATTTCTCTACTTCTTTAGTTTTTAACCTAAATAAGTTAAACGTTTTGTTATTATTGGTATTACTTTAAATTTCTGATAAAAAGTTGACACCACAGCTGTTGTATCAACTCAAAAGTTGGCACAAATGAAAAAACTTATCCCTGCAATGCTTGACACTGTCATGATGAATTGCAAGGTTTCATATTTCAATATCATAAGGTCATTTTTCAATGCGTATACATAAACAACGCCGTTCAGTGTCTAAAGTTAATTAATAAACAGAATTGAACCAAACTTTATTGATATATATTGATGGATATAATTTGTTTGTCAAATTGTATATTTAATAAATATATCGCGATACAAAAAGATCCGTAATAACAGTCTTGAAAAAATGATAATTAATACAAAATATTTATATTTTTCGTATACCCAATGATTGTCTCACTTTTACGTTATATTTTATTAAATTTTAGTGCAATTCTGTTCACTAGATGACTGCTTAATCCTAGCTGTTTTTTTATTAATATTTCAGTATTATAAGTATTTAATATATTTCAATATAAAGTAAGGAACGTGTTTACTATACAATTTTTTAATCTTCAATCATTATGAAACATTCATATATTGAGTATTACTTACTTTTGCTCGTAATCTTTCAAAGTTAAGTCTGTTTTTTCAGTCAGTTGCTTGGCTTTTTCTATAGATTCGCTTTTTTCCAATTGTGCGTGTTTTAAAATTTGTGTTGTTTCTTTAACTATAATTAAGAACAAACAATACTGTAATTTTTATTACTATTAAGTGCAGTGGTTTAACATAATATAGCATGTATCTATTTAGAGCCCATATATTGTAAATGTACCAGCAATATAAACAAAATTATACGAATTTTCTTTACTTATTTATACAAATTAAGTAAATTTGAATGAAAAAAAAAAAAAACTGCGGTGCTGAATTAAACATATTATGCTAATATGTCTATAACATTCAACAATTTGAACAATTTGGACAATTTATTGACAATATATTGATAATATACACGGGTAAAAAGCTGTATGTTTTTTTTTGTATGGGTTATGGCGGCGACGTAACGAATCACTTTACATTGATCCCATTATTTTTTCCCGTGTACCTTTCAATACTTGAACAAAGAAATCTTTCATTTTACTATGCAGTAATTTTATTTACCTTCTTTTACTTGAAGTTTTAAATTAAATTTTAGTTCAGAATACACTTTGTTTACATCATCCGCCATTTTTCTTACATGATCTGTTTGTTTCTTCATTTCTTTAGTACTTTTTTGTAATGTAGTGTGATATTTCTTGATTTCAATACATCTGAATAAATGAAGAAATATGAATCAATAAACATAATTTAAACTGTATAACTTTCCATAAGTAATTATAAATTTTTAATAAAAATATTACATTATATGATATGAAATTTATGTTACAAAATTTTAACTTTTTTTTTTTTTTTGTTATGTCGCTAGGTATAATGTTACCTATCAGGGCAAACTTTTTAACACTTTTAAACCATACCTTAAAATAATGACAATATAAATTAAAAATAGTAACATTGTTTACAGATGCATTGTTTACAGATGCATACTGGCGTGTGTGTAGTTTGAGAATTCAAATTTAACCAATGAAAATTAAGATGTATAATTTAAAATTATAACCAAAAAATTTAATTACTTATTCTTTATATCTTCATTATTCAGTTCATAATTTTGCATCTGCTTTCTCAATTCTTCAATTTTTTTTTTCTGTTTATCAATGTAATCTCCATATTGTTTGATGTCCTGTAGGTTGTATCGGTGCTTTTCTTCGGCAGCTTGCAATTTAAATTTAATATCGTCCTAGACGAAAAAAAGTCTAATTAAATAAAGTTTTAAAACTTTTATTCGAAATACGATTCAAGAGTATTCTATTCTATATTTTTCTTTCTATGTGGGAGAGTAAAAACGAATATTTACCAATTACTTAAATTGAAAGTATAAAAATGTTTCTTAAACAAAATTAATTTTAATGAAATCATTACCTCTTCAACATGTCCGAATAGTATATCATCCGTTGTAATTGTAGCCGAATCATAATTTTTAGGACGCTTATCGTTAATATCTTCGGTTTTATCAATTTTACGTTTCTCCATTTATACTAAAAACACGAAATAATTATAGCTTTATTGGAAAAAAACATGTGTTATAGCTTTATTGGAAAAAAGCATGATGTTAATTAATAAAGTATTTGCATATTTCATCGTAAATTTTTTTTTATTTTTTTTATTATATTAATCATGATAATATATTGTATAATTATTAAAAATTATTCTTACTTACCCAGGGCGTTTTTATTTATAATAGCAACAGTTAATGAAATTTGCAATTGAAAATTTTAAAAAAAATGCTACTTCAATATTTTTACAGTAAATAAAGAACAGAGAGAAAATATTCAACTATAAATCGCGGTTACAACTACGTGAGTTGTTGATCAATTTTTTATAATATTTAATTAGAAAAATGTGAGAAAAAACAAATAAAGAATGTAATATAAATTAAATAAAAGTTGCATTTTATTTTGTAATATAATATACAAAGGATATATTAAATAAAAAAAAAACTTTTGCTAAAAACATTAGTCACTTGCAATGATGCGACAGGACAATAATAATTAGTTAAACGCTTGTAAAACGACGGTGTATTTTGAAACAACAATGTTTAGGTCATTTAACATTAATTGTTAGTAAATAAACAAAACATAAAACAAAAACAAGGATGGAAAAACTTGTTCAATAAGTCAAATAACAACCTCGTTTATTTTCAACGATAACAAGATCGGTAATACAATATTTAAGACAATGCATAAGAAAATAAAACGTGCAAAAAGATACAACGAACATTAATTTGTAACTTTATTGCACGTCTCGGCTTTGAATTTGATATAACGAGACATTCTTATATACACTTTTAATACTAAGATTAAAGTTACCTGTAAGTACATAATTGAGAACATAGATAGTTACGTTTTGCATGCATAAGTTTCCGTTAAAACATTTCTAATGGATTCTAAAATATTGTTTGTCACGTGTAAAGATAATGTAACTTTTATTGTAGAATTTCTTAATGCGTTAAGATCACAATATATATATATCGAATTTCAACAAATTCATTTAAAATAATATTGAAATTTAAGCTACGTAAAAAAGTTGTTTTAAAATTATAAAAATTTCTTATATTTGAGCACTCTGGTTTCTAAACTTCAAAAACCTAAATAATGATATGTAAACGTAAAATTAATGTGTTTAGTATTTATCTTATACTCTTATTAGTAATTCAAGATTGGTTCAATTTTTTTTATATCAATTTAAATTTTTTTAATGTCGTTATTACCACATTCACTTTTATGTGAAAGAAAATAAATGTATCAATATTAAAAACAATTTTTTTTTTAAATAATGTACAACAAGACATATTAATTTAATATATACTTAAACATGTATAATAATTTTAAGTAATTATTCGGAAAACACAATAAATAATTACCAAAATGTTATATAAAAAATAATAATAAAGTATCTACAGCAATATTTAAAATATTTTGTTCAACCCTGACTACGTGATAAATACTATTTAAAAGATCTACTATTTATAAAAGTTGAAGATTTAAGTTGAAAAGATAAACAGTTATTTTATTCCTACTGAGCGTTTGAAATTGGTGTTTGACTAAGATTTCATTTTTTAGCTATTCATCTAGCAAATTTTTAATTAAGTGGGATTTAATATTAATTTCTTATTAACAATCGTTCACTTGTCCAGTAGAACAATCCCAGTGCATTGATCTTTCAACAGCCATTTTCCACTTAGAATACCGAAGATCTCTCTCTGAAAAGTTGAGAAAATCAGCTATTAAATCTGTAGAAATATTAAAAATTTGAAAAAAGACTTTCGTAAAAATTACCATCTTCGCTAATTTGTGGAATAAACTTATCAACTTGAGACGCATCAACGTCTCCAATCTCAATAAGTCCAGCCCCAATTCCACCTAAAATTGCTGCTCCAAGAGCTGTAGTTTCAAACATTTGTGGGCGCACTACAAAAATTCAAAAATTTAATGTATATATATTGTATAAGAAGTAAGCATTTTGTTATTTACAATAGTGTGTGATTTCTGTAGTACATTTCATTCTTAAAAAGTAAAGTTCAACGTAAAGTTGCAGTTGTCAGATAAAATGCGCGCGCAACCGCGCCAAATATAAATGTCAACAAAATTTTTTTAATAAATTAAAGAATATATCGTGCTTATAAAAAATTATAAAGACAGCATACCCCCACAGAATCAACTTACCTACTGATATTCCTATCAAATCTGCCTGAAGTTGCATTAGCAAATCATTAACAGTCATACCACCATCAACCTGAAGAGCTGTCAATTTTGTGCCAGAGTCTTGAACCATTGCCTCCAATATATCACGTGTTTGAAAACAAACAGCTTCGAGCGCAGCTCGTATAATGTGGTATTGTTGAGTATCTTCAGTGATACCACAAATAACACTAAAATTAATCTTTTTATAAACAAAAGAGAAAATTGTCTAAAAAAAGTCATCTTAAATATTTCAAGTTGTTCTTCAAAATTCACGATCTTTGAATGAGCTAATTCTAATAAAATTAATAACACAGCTGATAAAAAAAAAGAAAAATATTTTCCTAATAAAAAAAATCAGTGCTCCGTTCAATTGTAAGTTTATAATGAAAAAGTTATGTTTGTTCAATATGCTATTTTAAATACTACTTTAGTTTAGAATTTAAAATAGCAAATTTAACGACTATATTTCTTTATTATTGTATTCCTTGTGTTTTATTTAAATAATAATCACCCTCTGGCATCTTGCTGCCAATAAGGGGCGTAAAGCCCAGAGAATGCAGGCACAAAGTAAACATCGCCAGAACATCGCACTCGTTGAGCCAAATCTTGAGACTGGCTGATAGAACTAAGAAGTTCCATATTGTCCCTTAACCAAGATAACGCTGCTCCTGCAACAGCAACAGAACCTTCCAAAGCATACGTTGCAGGATTTTTTCCAATTTTGTATGCTACTGTTGTTAAAAGACCATGAGACGAATCAACTTTCTACAATAATAAAAGACAATTATAGCTGACAATTATAGCTGAATCTACAATTCCTTGATGGTGATAAATGCATATTTAATACAAAAAATTACTCCATTGCGAAATAAAATAATATTCAATTAGTTATGGAGTACATACAACATTTCCTGTATTGTATAGCAAAAAACAGCCAGTTCCATACGTTGCTTTCGCTTGACCAGGTTTTAAACACAACTGACCTAATAATGCCCCTTGTTGATCTCCAACACACTACAAATCAGGGATGCACGAAATGAGTAACGATTGCTATTCATTCTGCTGTAACGAACATCGAATTGATGTTGGAATTTCGTTACTCAATAACGAAATAACAATATGAATATCGCTACAATACATATTATGAAACTAATGTTCTATAATTAAGTTACAGTATCAATATCAAAAAAAAATTATTTCCCGCAATAAATTAACACTTACAATGAAACGTTTAATTTTAAATTTAAATCATTTTTTATTTGTTTACTTTTTTGATAAAGGTGAATTAAACAATACGGAAAATTAAAATATTTTAACTTACTCCTGCGATTGGAATTCCTGCCAGAATACTAGGATTAGCAATTTCTGCATAAACTTCAGAACTTGATTTAATTTCAGGAAGTATGCTTTGGGGAACATCAAAAAATCGTAGTAATAGTGGATCCCACTTTAAGGTTTCAATATTCATCAACATTGTACGAGATGCATTAGAAACATCAGTTGCATGTAATTTTCCTTGTGTAAGATTCTGTTAACAAATTGTTGTGTTTATGACTTTGTCATAATTTGTTAATCTTTAATTTTTCAAAGCAATTTTTCACGTTAAATTGTCAGTCTTGCTTAAAAAATGAACATATTGGATAAGATTAAATAATTATAATTCTAAATTTTTAAAGTTAAATCAAATGTATATTTTAACTGTGTATATTAATAACCAATAAATAAACAAATAACAATGTTGAATATCTGTATGTAATTTATATTAAAATATACTTTTGTGAGTTTTATATGAAAATTCTTTCCTTGAATATTACTTCTAAATTTTAATTATCAAATAAAAAATTACCCAGATCAACCAAGTGTCTACAGTTCCAAAGGCACATTTATTTGCTTCAACAGCTTGTTTCACGCGAGGAACATTATCAATAAGCCATTTTATTTTTAGAGCGCTAAAATATGGCGACATTGGTAAACCGCAAAGAGGTTTCAAATAATTTTTGTTTCTTGTTTTATTTGGTATATTGTCTAAAACTGCATCCATCGTTGTGGTAGTTCGCATATCAAGCCACACTGAAATATTAATCCATAGAAAATAAGTAAAATATATATCATTACTTATTAATTTCAATTTCAAATTATTAACGTACAGTGTTATGAAAAATTATATCAATTCAATGACAATATTATATTTTATAACAAAAGCTATCATAAGATATATCTATAACAATATTAGTATTTTATATAAATACTTGTAAAATTTTAGATTTCAATTGTGATATTTTACATACAAGTATGATATATAATAGTACTAAAATAGATTTTTTATACCAATAGCATTATGCAAAGGTTCTCCGGTTTCTTTATCCCAAAGAATTGTTGTTTCTCTTTGATTAGTGATTCCAATAGCTTTTATGTCAGATTTTGTCAATCCAATAGTTTTTATTTTTTCCATAGTTTCTGATATGCATTCTGTAACTGCTTGAAGAATTTCTTTTGGATCTTGTTCTACCCATCCTTCTTGTGGATATTTCTGTGTTATTTCTATTTGATGTGAAGCAACAACTTTTCGAGTCAACACATCAAAAACCTGAAATATAAGATATAATTCAAAAAATTATATTTGAATATAATAATGATAATAACAATAATATCAAAGAATAGAATACTGTATATAATGTTATGTAATGTTTTTTATTTACATTATGTTATTACTTATTTGAAATTTCTGTAAAATATTATGTAATATTTTTATTACATTAATTGGTTTTGTAATAAAATTACATTTATATCATTACATTACTAAAAAAATTACTTATAAATACTTTATAGCATTCTATAAATTATGTATTTATTTCAAACTGAATTTGATTTATAAAATTGTTATACTTAATTTATAATTTGTTTATTATTAAGTATTTTTTTTGTCTAAATAGATAATAATTTATAAATTTGTCTAAAAATTATTAAAAAAGTATATTTAATTCTTCAAACAATAAACTAATTTATAAAGATGTGTATAATAGTCTTTAAAAACTTGCTACACCATTAATTCCTTATCTATGTTTATGAATCTTTTGATATGAAATTCTTTTTACATTACTGTTCTTACTTGTAGAACAAAGGACAATGATTTTATGTTATACATTGGTAAATATCATATTTCTAGTATAAATGTCAATGAAAAGTTAAAATAAATTTACTTATTGGTAATTAGGGAATTAATTCTTCGTTAATTTATTTCTGTTAGTTGCATTATTTAATAAACACTTATATTAAGTAGGAAGTTGAAAATTTTAATTACAATTTTTATTAAATTATTAAATCACTGCAATGGTAAAATATATTGAAGTTAACAAAATAAAAACATTGATATTGGGAAAATTTTTATTCCGAAAACATGGACATTGTATATCAATTATGTTTAAAATAAATTAAAATTTAAAAAATCCTATGTACTATAAAATTTCTATAATTTTTATATGATTTAAAATGCTTCTAATAAAAATACATCATTATATAATTAGACAAATTTGACCATGTATGAAACTAGTAAATAAACATTGCTCATTTATTTTTAAACCTTCTCAGATAATTCAATTTAGAATCAGCTGTTTGCACTGGCTAGTTTTACTTCACACGTGACAAATACATAATTATCTATACCTATATTATAAATAATTCAACGTATATATTCAACATTTAAATACCACAAAAGTATGTAAACAAAAATGGATATTAATTTAATCTTCGGGAAAAATTTTGAATTTTTAATTCGGTGAATAATACTATTACATTAATTAAATGTCATTTTCACATATAACTTTTTAAATTCATAAATTTATCAAATTCATTCATTATTTTATTCATTTATGGGCAATATAAAATTAATCAACAAATTTTTAAACTTAAAACTAAAAGTAATTTTAAACAAATGACAGGAATTGAAAAACCAGTTTTATATTTTTTATCATTAGAACTTAATGATATTCAAAGGAAACAAGCTTGGCTACGTCATATTAAATGCAATATACGCACACAAACAGAAGGAAGGGAAAAAAACATAACCAACCATTCAATCTAATAATAAACTTACTAAAAATCGTGCGCTGCTTGTGCCCTCGTCGATGGCACCCACGTACGGGCCCTTTCTTTCAGTATTTCCAGGCATGTTTTACTGTCGTAAATTCAACGCGTACTGTTGATCGTTAAAACTGTTTCTCCAGTTGGTGACACAATCGCAATTCAAAACGTCCGACAATTAACCTTTGCCGCTGTTAAATGTTATGTAACTGCCGAATGTTAATTCTCAGTGTAGCACTAATATGTTTCGGCAAAATATAGTAAGTATTTGAAAAGAGTGAATGAAAGCGTAACCTTGGTCCAATAACAGATGAAATGATTAAATGACAATTTAAGTCGATCAAGAATCATGAATTATTTCAATGAGATTGTGGTTTACAGTTAAAAGTGATATTTATATCGTTGTGAACGGTTTTAAGGATTGATTAACTACGAGAGGAAAACCAGTCCTCTGAACAAAATGTCCAAATTAACGTGCCTGAAGTTAGTTCATATGTGTCATGTAAGATTGACATGCGCAGGGATACATTATTTACCTCTGGCATAATCTTCATTATTCATTTGAAATAAATTCTTGTATGCAATGTTTTTAATCTAACAAGAGTTCAATAAATAAAATAACAAAGTTTCTTGAAGTGATATTGATTTTGATGTGAATATTAATAAATAAGAACTTTTGAATTTTTTACTTCAATTGAACATAAATTAATATCTTAATTTGTATCTCTAGTTTATTTAGCTTCACAATTCTAAAACATTTGTATCAAGAATCAATTTAGGAAGAGAGCCAGGTATGCCAAGGTTCACAAAAATAAAACTTAGAAATAATTTAATTTTTCTTTTTATTATGAATAAATCACGTTATTTATTATATTACATTTATGATTATGTGATTACTTTTTAGCCGCTGCTTTGGCTGCTAAATTTTGCCTTCTTTTCAAGTTTATTTTATTTTTCAAGTTGAAATAGGCCTCAGACCTAATTTTGTTGCGTATTTGTCTTGCTTTTCTTAACTTGAAACGATCAAAATCACTTAATTTTTCTCGCTGGAAAATTAAAACGGACAGTTAGTAGTTGTTCTCATTAACATAATACTTGTATTTGAATAAAAATATCTAATTTTTTAATATTAAAACAAATACCTTTGCTTTGGCAGCAATTTTCTTCGCCCACATTGTTTCCTTCCATTTCTCATCAATTTTTGCTTCTTCCCAAGCTTTTTTTACAACTCTGGTGGATCCCGTAAATGGAAAACTTAATCTGAATTTTGTCAGATGTAAATCATTTAATTTCATTTCCCCGCGAGGAATTTTATAAGAAGGTCCATCGATCAAAACCTGTAATAAATACATTAAATCATTAACAAATCATTAACAAATAATACCTTATATATAATTATATTTAATGTCTCAGAATTAAAAAAAGTGGCATCAGTACATATCAGCCGGCAATTCCTATCAAGAAAAGGGTTCATCATGATTAAACATTAAGACATAAAAAAAAGTGTGCATTACATTTCAATTATATTAATGAAACTATATATTTTATAATATTGAGTAAATAATTAAGGTAAATATAAATAAGTTTACCTCTTAAGTATAAATAAACCAAACTAATGACAGAAAAAAATGTAAAGTCAGAAAATATACTTCCAACATTTTTTTAATAATAATATATATATTCTTACTCTGTTCTGATCAATTACATCCACGATAGCAACAAGTTTGCCTTTATTAGGCCCGTTGCTAACGTACGCAACTCGGCCGGACTGCACAAACCTTTGGAAAGGCTGTAAAAAAATTGCAATAATTAATTCAAACTCATTTCACCTTTAAAAATAATTTAATAAAAAAATAATAAAAATAACCTAATATTCAACAATACACATATTGAACGTATAACTTTCCATTAACAGGGCGTCTATTACTATCACATGTTTCAAATACAGTAAAAGTGAGGTTAACTTTTTGCATTTCAATAAAAATATGTAAAACAAGGCAAATTAAAATCATTTCAGATGCATCAACATGTGTGTAATTTTTTATTTTGTCTTTAAAATAACTTTTTGTTTAATTGCGACTAATGTAAAAATAATAAAATATAATTTACAAATGTTCCTACTAACCATGTTTTACACCAAATCGTCTGAAAAATAAAAGAGAGTGGAAACCACAGAATTACATACAGCTCATCAACTTGATGGGGTACACAAAATACCTAGATGCTCAAATCGGAACAAAATTCGTGTAACGTGCGCGCCCTCTGTTAATAAACTGTAAATGAATACGGAACCGCTTGATTTGAATTCCTTTTTTTATATTATGTTATTTGACAAATTTACTTTTTGTTTATGATACACTGAAAAAGTACATGTAAAAATTAAATCATGTATTGCATATTAGCAGAACAAGTTTACAATGTCAGTGTAATATTACGGTGACGTTAACGGTAAAAATGTTAAATATATCAAAAAAATAATAATGTGAATTACACCACTTCGAATTTATGAGTAGCATATACGTATTAATAAATCGGTTTACACATTTCAACGATTGCTTTGAAATACACCTATATTTCTTATAATCGTTGTTTAGTATCTTTGTTTTAGTTTCACCAAATATCAAGGGTGGCGGCAACCACCCGACGAGCCAAGTCAATATATTTAATTAATTTAATTAAAAAAAATTTGCTTTTATTAATTTTTAATGCAAATCCACGTCAGATATACGTGCAATCAATGGCCAATAACAGTTCTAGAAATATATATTCAATGTATGAACGTGCTTATATTAAATTAATCACAAATATATTGTATTAATACAAAATATTGTTGAAATCGGACATAGGTAGATATTTTTTTAATATTTTGTAATATTTCTTTGCTTTTTTGAATATCGCTAGGACATGTGACATACTGGTAATATTTGAGGGACATCCCCAGAAGCGGACATTTGCAATATCTTAAGATGTCTTGTGGATATCTCAGATATTTTCAGGTTATCTTCAGGATGTCACTTGTTATTAGGGTAGTATCATCACGTCATTGTGACATCACGTCGAAGTGTCACAGTGAAGCAGTGGTGCAATGATGTTCCAGTCGATGAGTGAATGTTAAACAATTCATTAATATTCATAATGTTTTGTAGTGACATTTTATAATATATATATACAGGGTGTCCCAAAAGTCCCGGAACGGTCAAATATCTTGAAAAATCGCTGTGAAATCCGGGAATCAAAAAAACAGGTGTCGAATATTTTTTTAAAACCTATCAACTGACACCATTTTTAACCCTCCACCCCCACCCCTGGGGGCGGGGAGGGAGGCAACTTTGAAATGTTAAACAGGAACCCCCATTTTTTATTGTAGAAATGGATTCCCCAGAAAAAATTACATTCAGTAACCTCAAAGTCGACTCCCCACTCCTCCGGGGGGTGAGTGGGGGCAGAAACGAAAATTTGGTGGAAGAAAACACGTGTCGAATATTTTTTGTCCGCCCCCTCCCCCATCCCGGGGGAGTGGGGGGTCGACTTTGGGGTTACTGAATGTACTTTTATCTGGGGAATCCATTCCTGCAATAAAAAATGGGGGTTCCTATTTAACACCCAGGGATGGGGGTGGAGGGTTAAAAATGGTGTCAGTTGATAGGTTTTAAAAATATATTCGACATCTGTTTCTTTGATTCCCGGATTTCACAGCGATTTTTCAAGATATTTGACCGTTCCGGGACTTTTGGGACACCCTGTATGATTTTTATCCGATATACATTTTTATAAACATAATTTTACAATTTTAAGTAAGATTCTACATTAATTATTTGTTATTTATATTTACTTTAAATATATTTGCAATTCTACAAACATATTTTCTTAATGTGTAAACAATTTGGTATGGTGTAAATTTAAACTTGAGATAAATATATCGAAATATTGATAATTAATATAGTTACATGTTAGTATCATGTTAACTCAGATACTATAATCTTCATTGAACATTAATTCACAAATATTTTTTCAAATCAACATTTTATCTTTATTTATTTTGTTATATATTATGTTTATATTATATAACACCATTATGTATATATATATATATATATATATATATATAACACCATTAATTAATGAATTATGAACAAAAGAAAATTAGATGTTCAAAGTCAATCTATTTTATAAATGTTACTGTCGTTTTTCTTTTTCTTTTTTCTTAATATAGTCTAGAAGTAATCAATGGATATAAAACAGTGTCTCTTATCGATCAAACATTTATTTTTGATTCGATGAAAAGAGAGTGCCAATGATAATGCCTTCATTAAAACCAAGTCAGCTCGAATGCATTAAAGATATTTATAGATGACTGAAATTAAATATAACTCACTATAACAAATTAATTACAAGCCAATAAAAATTATAAGTCCATTAATTGAGTCAAAATATGGCAAAAGTATGGGCGGAAAAAATGACTTTCTACCAGTAAATATTTAACTACATTAAAAAAAGTTATTTAGATGATATTGGTACAGATAAACAGAGTATTTAAAATTGCTAAATAAATTCTCTGTTTATAAACTGATATAAGTGGGGCGAAGTGGGCTATATTATTTTTTGACATATTCTAATTACAATGTTTATAATATTCTAAGTTAGGTTTACTTAGGATTTACAAAAAAACACTAATTGGAATCTTGGAAATATTGACAATCTCTAAGTATAATAATATATGTAGCTTATGACTGTAATCCACACATCATTCATACTTTTCAATAATATACACACTCATTTCTCATACGCATCCCATGTAGGGTATAAGGGTATATAATTAGGTAGTACGATTTTTTATATTAGTTTTTATTTGAGTTAATTGCTAACGGAAAAAAGCTGAATATCGTAAACGCGGAATTAAAATCGTAAAATCCAATTGAAATCGAAATACTTTCAATTCCGAAAATTTCCCAATCCGAATTTAATATTCTTAATTTCAATTTCATTCTATTCCTTTTAATGCCAGCATTTATTTTACAGGGCAGCTCTCGCTTCAGAAAAGTCGCGAACATATAAATAACTGCACAGTATATTATTAGCACCAATAAAAGAATTGTTTTCGATCGTACATTTAATAATTTCATCGCGTGCGTCGTCATCTTCTTTCGAAATTGTCAAAAAGATCGAAAGACGGGAACGTTTTGAAAAGTGGCGGGATAGTGCGAGCCGCGGCTGCCATTGGCCGTGCCACGCGTCGCGCGGCGTGTCAGGGTTGGGGTGTGCGCGCAGCGCCCCGTGCGCGTTGTGCTGTCATCGTCCCGCGAAGATGAAGTGAGGAGCACTCGTCTGGCGGACACACTCGCCTCAATTCATTTCACTTTGCGTTACCGGTAAGTGAGGTCGTGCTCCGTCGCAGCCCGCATCTCGCGGCCTAGTCTGTGCGCCGTGCTTCGAACGCCGTCTTGGCGCCAAACGCATCGCTAATCCGATTACCCATCGCGCCTTAACGAACTCGCCTTTTCTCGTCATGTTTCAGGTGTTCGACCAGCAGTAAACTGGCACCTGAAAGTATACGCATCGCCCGGGCCTTTTGCACCACGGTTCAGTGAGTACCTTTTAAAGTTGTCAATTGTGCGCCAAGTCCGATTGGCCGACGCGTTTTTCCTCGATAATAACCGGGGATTCGGCACGATGCATCATCGTAATTCGAGTGAAAAGCCACAGGCCAGACAGAGACGGAGCGAAACGAATTAATTCTCTGTTTCTTTATCGTCGCTTTCCCTCTCGCTCCCTCTCATTCTATTTCCCAATTTGTCCCGTCCGATTCGCCGTCAATCTCGTCGGTCTTTTTCCCTTCTCACCTCGACAACGGTTTCACCCTTTTCTCCGTTTTTTTTTGTATTTTTTCCCCCATTTCGTCTGTCCCTTCTTTTTTTTCGATGATTTCTTTTTTGGCTTGGACTCTGGTCCCGTTCTTATCGTGAGATACGGACGAGAGGTTAGCAATTTCGTGACGTGTCAAGCGCGAGGTCTCCATTCCATATGGATTGCGACGGCAGTCATTGGTCACTGGCGCGCCGACTGGTCAATGACATGCTGCCATTTGCGCCACAAACGGCCGAGCTTTTTCGTCGCCCTCGCCACCGACCGGGCCGATCCGTGACATTGAAACGCGCGCGGCTTTGACATTCGCCAAAGGCTCGTTGGACGACGCGCGATCGGCCAGCGACCATCCCCGAGTTGGCGCTCGCCCGGCCACCGGATCCCGAAGGGGCGGGTCGGGGTCGCTTTCGGGTCATCGCTTTCGTCTTGGCCTTTTTGCACCCAGATCCTCGCCAATTGGCATTCTAACCTGAATTCGCGACCACCTCCGAGCCCCCTTTACAAATTCTAGAAATGTGCGCACTAAGTGCCGTACCAACAAAACATTAATCGAATCTTCTGTGTCGAATGCTTTTCACGTTTCTGACCTTTACATATTAAATATCATGTCTAAATAGTAAATAACTAGAGATAGATTATACAGAAATTGTATAAATATGTTGGTAATATTTATCATGTTCTTGTAACATTAATGATATGTTTCCTAAACGTTAATGCTTCGATATTGTATACATGGGTTGAGCAATTGTATTTTTCGAGCATCTTTCAAGTCGAGCTTTTAAATATGTTGAAATATGCTCACTGTTGAAGTTTTATAAATATTTGATGAATTATGCGTATTGTTGGAGTAGGTAAAGAATTTAAATTGGCCTGATCGTTTTGATAGTAGTGTATGTATTTGCGTATGACGCTGTTGTAAAAGGATAATTATCTGCCAATGTTTTAATTGTGATCAGTTTCAATCAAAAGAAGATGCTGCTATGCCAACAATTGATTTAATGAAAGTATAGAGTTTATTTAGATTTAGGTCTTTCTTTTATGGCCTTCGGTAATGTTTAGGTTTGGTATTAAATTGTGCATAGGAGATTATTATTTATTATTTTTGTTTACAAGTAGATAAGCAAATAAGAGGAAGGAAACAAATAAATATAATACAGGGGCATACGGAGTACCTGTTCAGGAGCGTTTATCACACACAAAAATAAAATAAATATAATACAAAATATACTTTTGAAGATAATGTTGCATTTAAGAGATATTTTAAGGCTTATAAATAAATAAGTAGTTACTTTTTTATTGTTAAATCGCTGTTGGAAAATTACTTTTTTACATTAAATATATATATTTGTGTGTGAAATATTCAGAAAATGTCAAAAACAAGGTGGTAATTTTGAACTTTATTTTGCGAGCAAGAAAGTGAGCGTAAACACTTGTTTTTGGCTGTTATTTACCTGCATACGAGTTAATGAGCAAAAGAAATACCGAAATTTAATTATCCTTGGCTAATCAGAAATTAATTGCTCACTGTATAATAGTTATTAGTGTAAAATTATATAAAAGAGAAGACTAAAGTGCATTTATATATATATTACAAAAGAAATATAAATTTGAATAATTATAAAATAATGACTGAAGAAAAAAATGTAAATTTGTTATTTAATTATCTTTATCATTTGGATATTAGTGTTACTTTTAAATCAATAATATTCTATAAAATATAATAAAAAGATATATTTTCTTTTGCTTATTTCATGTATCTTTATTTGTACTGTTTATGTAATTATATTATGATTATATTTTGAAATGTTAAAGGAAATAATGTTACTTCAAGTTTATTTTCTTTTGTAAAAATTAAACATTTTTAATTCATATTATATTTCAGTGTGTGGTGATAGAATAAATAAACATAATATTAATATTTAACTACTATCATACTATAATTACTTAAGAAACATGTGTTAATACTTTTTATATAATTGATAATTATTAAAAAATTAATATCTTTTATAAATATATGAATTAGAGTTATATTTAAATGATATTTTTACTAAAATTTACTATATAAACAATTAAATTTTCATGTATTATATAATTGTGTATGATTAACCATATGCAATAGTTAAATGTGACCAATTATTTTCCTTCTGTTTTCTTTCTTTTATTTATTTTCAATTTACATATCTAATAGAAATTTACAAAAGTTTTCAATCCAATATAAATTTAACAATGTATTTTAAATATTTCATTACTTGTTATTTCTATGATTTTCTATAACTATGCACTGAAAATGTTATTGATAATGTTAATTAATATAATTTATGTATTAATTCTAAGTGTATATTTTAATATTAAACTACTTGTTTCATAGTGCAACTGTAACAATTTGGCTTGAAAAAGTACAGTAACAACAACAAAATGCAGCAACAAACACCTACAGAAGAAAATATGGTCTGTGAGCCACCGACATATGATGAAACATTCCCAGTCTTGCCAGGATCCACGAGTTCCATTAACAATACACCAGACTTGTCATCAAATATCAGCAATATGCGAATTGGTGTATCTTATAGCACACAAGTAAGATTTTTGCAATTCATACATGTATTTTGTAATATTTGAAATGTTATATATATTAATATTAATTACAAATAATTATAAAATTATCTAATACTATAATTTATTGTTCAATTATAATAATAACTCAATTAATAACTGTCTATTTATAGACAGCTCTATTTATAAAACAAAATGTGTTGTAAATTTTGTTTTATATATACTCAAAGAAAAATTTAACCAACTAGAAATAATTCAGTTGGTATTTTTGTGACAATTATATTGTATCTTAGTTAAGTATATTTAACATAAAGACTTATGTTTACATTTTATTTTCACTTTACACGTTGACAGAAAAAAATCAAATTTGAATAAAAAAATTTCTAATTTGGTAAAATACTTGATTCAACATTTATTTGTCATTTTAAGGTAAAATGTCACTCGTTGGCCAACTCAGAATGAATATAATCTTCTTAATAATACATATCTATAAATGTGCAATAAAAAGTGAAATAAAAAGTAATTTAAGAAAACGCAATGTACGTAAACAGTTAAATAAGTTTAGAATTTGTTAAATTAATCTTTATGTATTGCAACTCTAAAATCTATTTCCAAAAGATATCTTTCTCAGAAAAGTTGCAATATGTAAAAGCAAAATTACAAAATTCTAAACTATTGACGTATATTCCTTTTTCCTTAAAGTGAAATCACAGTGCTATGCGAAAATAATTAAAAATACACTAATCTAATAATAAATTAATAAGATTTCACCTTTAAATTAATTTTCAGTTTGAAATATATATTTAAAGGTATGTATTATTAAAGAGATTATGTTCATTTTGAGTGAAATTTAGGCATGTTATCTGATATGGTGGTGAAAAAATGTTGAAATCCGTTTATTAGAAATATTAATACTCTGTGCATAAAATGAAACTTACCCTGTTGCAAAAAAATGTGTACAATTTAACATTTTCTTTATAAAAATATTAATAGATTGTTTTATAACTGCTTAATGACAAAATGAAACCTAATTGACAATCATAAATTATATTAACGACAGATTAATTTTAGTTAAATAATTTAACACTCATAAAAGATATTAGTTGTCCATACTATGTTATATTAGTTAGTATAAAAATCAGAAAATTGCTACTGAATCAGTTCTCTTAACTATAGTTTTATATCTATCCGACTATAAATGTATTTAATTGAGCTAATTAAATTATAATTAAAAAACTTTATTTGAAACTAAGCACATTTCTCTGAGTGTAATAAAAATGGGTTTACTGATCTTATGAAAAGATCTTATGAAATATACATTAATCTTTATTCATTTTGAAATACTAACTGTACAGCTTTGTGAACATTTTGTATGTTCATATTATAAATATTTTATTTTAGATAAAATTATTCTTCAACAATTTTTTACATAGAATAAATGTTGCGTATCCTACAGGCACGCTGCCTTAAAAATTTTTTTCATAAGCACAATAAATTCTTTAATTTATTAAAAAATTTTGCATAATAATCCGTTTATAGGAATGATTCATTTTCTCTTGATATTTATATTTGACGCGGATGCGCGCGCATTTTATTTAAGAACTGCAACTTCACGTTGAACTTTACTTTTTAATAATGAATGAATGATAAGAAAAATAATACATGTAGTGAGCCTACTTCAAAATCAATGTTATTTTTAAATCACAATGATAAAGAATTTATATTTATGTTACATATTTTATTTGTAAATTATTTAAATATAAAAAAAGGAATTTTAAAATATTTAAGGAGTGAGAAATCTGTTTCTATTCATAATTTGTTATGAATGTATTTTTGATTGAATAATAACTTTTAATTCAGAGGACATAAACTTTATGCAATATAAAACCTTATTCACTTATGATATATATAATACACAATCTATGTATCAAATGTAATTTTGAAAATTACAGGTATTTCGAGTACCGTATGAGGAACGAAAATTTGATAATACTGAATTTGGTGAAATTGAATCGGTACGAATGTGCAAATTTATAACCAAGGAAACAGGAGCACAGATTGAAATTAATTCTCCAAAAGACCAGTCAATCACCTTTATGGTCTCTGGAAAACGTCATCAAGTCATAGAAGCTCGTCGAAAAATTTTATACGCTTTTCAAGCTCGGGTAATAATCCAGATAAGCAGTGGCAATTTTATTATTCAATAAGTTTACCTTATTAAAATTTATATGAACATTTGGCACAACATATCTCTCTTATTATATTACAATTAATGTGATTTATTAGTATTCAGTAGTTGCTTAAAACCTCTAAATAGTTCAATACAAATAAATAAAAATTCAAATATTCTAAGAAGTAAAATTTTGTATAAAAAAAATGAATAACATGGGCTTCTTACATTCATATACATAACGGCTTTATTAATTATACTTATTTAATAACTATGGACAACCTTTTTTTAAAATAGACAAGTAAACAAATAAACATTCCTAAAGAACAACATAAGTGGATTCTCGGAAAACAGGGCCAGAAGCTTCATGAATTGCAAAATTCTACATTGACAAAAATTACTGTACCAATTATGCAAGATCCATCTGATGCTATAGTAATCACAGGAACTCGAGAAGGCATTGAGAAAGCTGAACACGACATCAAAGTAATTCTGGAAGAACAGGTGTGTATATTTTTATACCTGAAGCTCATTGTTTGAAATGAATTAAAAGTTTGTACGAAAGTACTGATTGAAATTGTTGGAAATGTTGAGAATTAAATTAAGATGAATTTCATGTCTTTTTTTTGTGCGGTTATGTTATGTATGATACACGGTTTTAGTGTAATTACAAGGTACGTTTATAACGATCAATAATCATATGTTCGATATCACACCACATAATTTGAACCATATTTTTTTCTTTTATTTTCGAGTGTACATTTGATATGAGCACAATATTTATATCTATAAGCAGAAATAGAATCAATTTAATTGTAACTTATTAAATAAGATTCGTTGATTGTCCTTGGAAATATGTTATATTTTAAAATGTGTACACATCGAATTTTTATTGAACGTGGACAGTATTTTGTGTATAGTACTTATATATTTTAATTATTTGTTATTAAAACAAAAAAATGTACTCTTGTTTGTAGTCGAGGAAAGTGTTTGTAAAAATATCTGTGCCAAAAATCTACCATCCCTTCATAACAGGCGCCCACAATGAAAATCTACATAACATTATGGCCGAAACTGGCACAACGATACATATTCCCATGCAAAACAATGAAATATCGATAGCTGGTGAAAATGAAGGAGTCCGTGCTGCTAAACAGAAGATCGAGAGCATTTACATGGATATGGTATTTAAAAATTATTTATTATATATTTATATAAAATCACTTATCAGTAAAAAAAAACCGCATGAAGATGTAATTTGATGTTAAAGTAAATATAATCCTGAAAGAATTTTCATAATATTAAATATTAAATATAAAGCAAAATTGTACTTAATATATTAATTGAGATTAGTTATTTAAAAGATTATTAAAATAAATAAAACACTTAATAATTATGTTATATATTTAAATACTTTCTTAAAGAATAATTATTAATAATTTTGAATTTTGTAATTTCTTTTCATAGGAGCAGAGATGTACGACTGTTTCAGTGGAAGTTCCTAAACAACAGCACAAGTACGTTATAGGTTTTCGTGGCAGCACTTTGGCTGAGATTTTACAGCTTACAGGTGTTAGTGTGGAGGTCCCACCAGCCGATTCTATGACGGGAACGATTACATTGCGTGGTCCACAAGAAAAATTAGGGCTTGGTGCGTGAATTAATTACACTTGCATAACTAATTTTTTTTCCTTTTGAAAATTTGTCAGAAAATGTCAGAACCATTGACTATTTTTAGAAAAAAAATCATTAAATTATATCAATATTTGTTAAAATTATTACTTACAGATGTCTTATTTGTATAATAAATGAATACATTATTTTATTATATTAAACGATTTTGTTCGAATGAATTATACACACTAATCTACTCAATTATTTAATAAGTTTATTTCTTGATGTTATAGCTTTGAACAAAGTTTATGAAAAGGCAAATAGTATGAAAATAGTGATGTTGGATGCTCCTGCGTGGACTCATAGGTACATTATCGGTCGTAAAGGTGCAAATTTAAAGAAGCTTAGTCAAGATTCGACGAAAGTCAACTTTGAATTCGAAAATAAAGAAAATAAAATTAAAATTGAAGGACCTCCAGAGGAGGTTGAGCGAGTTCAAAAAGAATTGAAAGAGATTATTGACAATTACGTCGGCAATTATTCCTGCATTGAATTAAATGTTGATCCAAAACATTATAAACATATTATTGGAAAAAATGGGACCAACAGTAAGTAATACTCTAAGGATATTTGAAAATATAAAATTAAGCAGTTAACATTAAAAAAATCTGTACAATAATTAATATTTTAAATACACAACGTGTTTTAGTTGAAGTTTAAAATTTACAAATTTAATTTCAGTTAATCGAATGAAAGATGAATATGGCGTTAATATATACATATCGGAAAATAGCAATGTTATAAACATTGATGGTCCAATTGAAGGTGTCAAAAAAGCTCAGCAAGTATGTATATTTTTTCTTGTTTTGAATTAAATAGTATTTATATAGAAAATGATTTCTAACAGATATTTATTTACAGGAACTTATGGAAAAAGTTGAAAAAATGGAAAATGAAAAGGAGAAGGATATCATTATTGAGCATAAGTACCACCGTAACATCATAGGAAACAAACGTGAAAATATTAGAGAGATTAAAGACATGTTCAAGGTCCAAATATTTTTTCCTAATCCAGGGGAGAAGTTAGATGTTGTCAAAATTCGTGGTGTTAAACAAGACGTGGACCAATGCTGTAAGCACTTGTTAAAAATGGTAAAGGAATTGAAGGAAAGTAATCAAGTATTCGAAATACCAATATTCAAACGATTTAAAAAGTACTTGACTGAAAAAGGTGCATCAATGATACGCAAGGTTTGTTTAATATTATATATAATAACTTAGTAATTTGTATAGTAATGTAATACTGTATTTAGAAAGGAATTATAATAGCAAAGGTGACTGCATATAATGTATATAAATTAATTATTAATACTCACGAAATAACCAAAGGTTCCAAATATCTAATTCTCGCGGTTTATGTTATTAAACATTTATAATAGTAAATGATACTTTTTGGCATATGATTTAGAGTCCATATTTAATTATTCAATCCATAATTAGGTTTTATTTCCAGAACTTAAAAAAATAAAAATTATAACTAAACTGTTCAAAAAAACAAAAAATTATAATGCAAAAACAATATTTCAAAACTGTATTAAATGTAAAAAATTGTCTAGAATATTAACCTTTAATTAAAATAATTGATTAAAAAATATATAAAATTTTAGCTTGGTGATGATACACATACAAAAATCGAATTTCCCCTTGATAATGATAACAGTAATGTCATAATCGTCACTGGGAAAAGGGAAAATGTGGACGAAGTAGAAGAAAAAATCTTAAAATTACAAAACGACATAACAAAGATAATTACGGAAGAGGTAACGATTCCTCAAAAGTTATTTGGATTAAACAGAAAAATGATCACCTCAATTATGGATGACAGTGGTGCTGTCCATTTCAAATTTCCTTCTAATGAAAGCCAAAGCGACAAGGTGGGATGACGGAATGTAAATTTGTATTTATACAATCAATCGCATTATATTTACTTCACTTCTACGTTTGTTGTTAGGTCACGATAAAAGGTCCAAAAGAAGACGTCGACAAAGCCAAACATAATTTACTCAACGTTGTCACTGCCGAAATACGGGTGAAAGCAGAACAACACAAATTAATCATTGGAAAAAATGGAGTGAATATTAACAGGGTATGAAATAGAATATTAATTTATGATTTATTATTTATAACCCACTTATTTCATCATCGTAATTCTTACCATATTTAAAATGTGGAGGTCCCATATTTAAAAAAAAATACTATAATTCAATACAATTTCCAAAAGAATTACAAAATGATTAATCGGAATATGAACTTAATTTTTATTTGTATCTCTTAGCAAATAAGAAATTGACAATATAAACCATAGATCATGTTTGTTACTTGTTTGCAATTTTTTCAAACACTGCAATATATATAATTATGCATATAGTTAATATTGCTATTTTTTATCTCATTGTATGCTCTAAAGATGGCTATTATGTTATTCCATTTACTAACTCTTTGGATTAATTTTACATAATGTTCACAATGTTCATAAATCTTTTCCCCGCAGATAAGAAATTTAACAGGTGCACATATTTTGTTCCCTGGGGAAAAAGACGAAAATAAAGAACTCATCACGATTATCGGGAAAAAAGAAGACGTGGAAAAAGCAGAGGCCGAAATTCAACAAAATATTCGTGATTTTGTACGTTATTTTTCATGTTTATCAATGTTCTTTCTTATCTTATTTCAATGATTACATAACATTTACACGATTATTAAAAATTAATGAAGCTTTTATCTTTTTCAATAATTTTGTTTTAACGTCTGTTAAAATTTGTATCTAAGTCTATTTCACGACCGTATTTTTTGACAACAGACAAATATGAAATACTCACAATCAATAATAATAATAACGTATAATGGATGTTAGTAGCGTTTCCTTTCTTGGTTATACTTAAACTCATCAGTAAGGCTAGTGTAACCAATGCCGCCTTATATTCTAAGTTGAACATTTCACTCAACAACTCCATCTACTTTTTGAAATTTTAATAGCATTTCCTTGAATTCAAATTTCTTCGGTGTTATAAGAAATTATTTTTTTGAGACATTTCTAGGTTTCACTTCCTGTTAAATAAATTGAATCTTTTTAATAATGCACATTATCAAATTTCAGAACAATATCGTCGTAGATACTATTAATATTCATCAAAAATATCATATATATTTCATCAAACGCAGAGATGGTACTTCTGCACTACAAAAAATTTCAGAAGAATGTAACGTACAAATAACTTTCCCACCAAAGGGATCAAGTACCACCAGCGATTCCGTAAGTCTGAGAGGAATAAAAGAGAACGTCGAAACAGCGAAGCAGAGAATGAGAGATATCGTACAAGAATTGGTATATGAATATGTAAATAATATATATACACTCAATTTCCGCTTAGACATCTATTATGCAGAAATACTACCGTTTAAGGAGCAAGATTTTTCGCTAAAAAATATTTATATATTATTATTAATATACAAAATAAATTTATTAATTAATAAATATATAATAAAAAATCAGTTAATTTAATAAAGAGATTGGTGCTACTTCTGAGTTGGATCTCTAAACTTTTTTAAGGCGGTTCACTGAGGGGAGTTGAGTGTACTTTAATTTATTAAAATTAAATTAATACTTCATTGATTATAAATCAGTGAGATTATTTAATTTTATTTCATTTATAACGTAGCTAAAATTGAATAATTGTTACATAATAAAAGCGTTAATTTACTGAAAAACAATTATTTTAATATAATAATTTATTTGCAGGAATCAATGGTAACTATAGAATGCATTATTCCAAAGAAACGTCATAGAGCGGTCATGGGTGTGAAAAAATGCAACATTCAGTCTATTCAGTCTGAACATGATGTGCATATCAAAGTTCCAGATCGTAACACAAATGGTTCGCATTAGCTGTCATAATTATTATAATTTTAGTCAAATAATGGAATAAAAAAAAATGGAATAAAAATAAAATAATGTAATATATTTTTTGTAGACGAAAATAAACCAATTGAACCAATTAACGGTGAAAATGGAGAAGCTTCAGCAGATGCAGTATCTCCTGGCGACATTATACGTATAACTGGATTACCAAAAAATGTTGAAGCTGCCAAACAAGCATTACTTGATCTTGTGCCCATTGAAGTTGAAGTAAAATTTGAGACTTATTTTTGTACTAATTAAATCGGAATAAATGAAATCTTTTATTAATACTTTTGGGTATTATTTTATTAGGTGGAAGTTCCATTCGATTTCCATGGCTCTATCATCGGTAAAAAAGGAACTGACGTCAAGGAATTGATGGATACTTATAATGTTCACATCCTGGTGTCACCAGTGCAAGAGAAACTTGATTATATTAAGGTAATTATAACGACATTTGAAAGTTGTTTAATATTCTATTTATTCTTTTGCCTATTATTAAATAAATGTATAATGTAAATGAAGTATATCCTTTTAATATTATAATTTCCCTGATATTTTTAGATAACTGGTTTACCAGATAATATAGAACAAGCCAAACAAGCGATTTTAGAGAAATGTAAAGTTCTTGAAGCTGAACGTCAGGAGAAGCTTCTTAAATCTTTTGAGTTGAAGGTACGTTTATTAATTGTTTATTTTTTAATTCTTTGCATATGAAACATAAATTTATATAAAGTAGTGTAATAGGGCATTCAGACATTCATAATTTTAAGGGTTAAATTAATATATACAAATTGTTCAAAAAACATTGTATGCATATATATTATGCTATACATAAATTAAATATATATCATGATTAATACATTTCTATAGAAAAATTAATACATAAATAATATTATTTATGTTTAGAGAATATTATATATTTATGGATTAATTTTATAATAATTACTTAAAACATATTTCTTGTGTATTATAATGTAGAAAGTAATCAATATAAGAAATATAAATAAATGACCAAAAAATATATAATTAAATAAATTTTATGTTTTAGATCGAAGTTGATCCTTCATATCTTCCGAAAATTATTGGTCGTAAAGGAGCAACAGTTAACAAAATCCGCGTTGACCATGATGTTCAAATTGTTTTCTTACAAAAGGGAGGAGTGGACGAAAATATCATAACAATCATTGGTTATGAAAAGAATACTTATGCTGCACGAGATGATATTATGAAAATCGTTCATGAATTGGTAAAGTTTTCTCTTAAAATAATATTTAAATAAGATCGTATAATCGAAAAGATATAACAAACATTATTCCTTCAATATTTTACCATTTTTATTATACAGGATGGTTTAACAAAGGAAGAATTGCACATTAATTCATTGGTGCATTCAAGACTCATCGGATTTCGTGGACGAAAGATCCGTGAGATCATGAAAAATTACAAAGTGGATATCAAATTTCCACGTAAGACTGATTTTGACTTAGAACTTGTAACGATTGTTGGCGCAGAAGAAAATGTCGCTGAAGCCAAGGAACATATATTGCAATTAGAAGAGGAATTTGTAAGTAGCTCAAAAAAGATGTTATCAATAGAAATGCGTATACCTCGTCGTTTGTTTATATTACGTTCATTTTTTATGTGATACGTAATTAAAAAACGAGGAAGATTAAATAGCAGTTTCCACTTTGGATCGTGCTTTTTAACGACATCAAAACTTAATCAGTGCCTACAAAGACCAGTGTAATGGTGTAGTGATGAAGGCGTCTGCTTGGTAAGCGTCAGGACGAGGGTTCGTTCGATTCCTCGTCTAGCATTGTTTTTCCGCTACTTCACCATTGCGAAAAAGAAAGAATAAAAAAGACAAGATCCAATTGTGAAGCTCCCCTGGCTCTCAGGGTTATAAAATTGATATAATACATAACACAATTTTAAAACATTCAAAGTAAAATAAAAAATTACTGCAGTTATTTTCATATGAAATTGGATATTCTCTTTACACAAGGCTCAAAATTAAGTATTATTATTTATATTTTATATATGTCAGAAGCAGAATAAACAAATATGTTTATAATTTCAGTTGCAAGAACTAGAAGAAATAGAATATTTGAATAATTTCCATGTTCAGAAGCGTGACAAAACTAATCCTCTCGGTGGAAACGAAAATGACAGTGGATTTGTAGTAAAAGGCGCTCCCTGGGAGCAGCAGCAACAACAACAACAGCAGACTTCGTCGCCTAACGTCGTACCGAATACTGCGAGTGTCGAAGATTTTCCGCAGATCGTGGGTTCAAATCACGTACCCGCGAGTGCCCCCGATGGCGCATGGGGTCCCAAGCGCTAATCGTGCAAAATTTAACGTGACAAAAACCAATTAAACAAAACGTCAGGGTGGTCACCATCCCACCCTTCACCACTATTCCCCATAGGCAATCGACATTTTTACTAACCTTTCTTTGACAAACGATGTATGGGTTCGCAACTTTCGCCATTACTTGGCAAATTCCTGCTCCGATTTTGAATACTGCTGCACCCGGAAAGTTTGACATGATGCTGGATGGTGTCATGTTGGACACTTCGGATTTGCGGCAGTGCTGAACAACCGTCACTCTTGTAATATATCAAATAGATATTAATTATAATAAATAATAATAATATTAATAATAATAATAATAATAGACTAATAATGTATTAATGATGATTATAATAAACGCGTGGTTTTGTACAGGTTCAAATTGGCACTTAGAATCGCACTGTTTACATTGCTTATCACTATTTTTGTTTTAATGTCATTTCTCGTTCTGTAAATATTTTAATTGAAATTTCTTCTTTTAACGTCGTCTTTATTTTATAATTCTTGTTAATCGTACTTTCAGTAAATTTGTACAATTAATTAAATTATGTCCTTAGGATATATTCGTTCTAAATTGATCTTAGTCAAGCTTTGTGCAACCATGGATCAAATTGTCTAATATTAAATTAAACATTTTTAAGTTGTAAGTCGCTTTTCTTTCTTTTAAATCTATTCACATTTTTTATATTTATGATCTTTTATAACATTTTCCTTTGTGACACTTACAAATCGTTTTGTCCCAAAAAATCTTGTTCGCCACGAAAAGTTACTTTTATAGTTTTAGTCCACTTTAAAGGTAATAGTGTCATACATTATCGCACGTTATATATATTTTATATTTATTAAATTTTATATAAATATATACATAATATATACATATATGTTTCATGGGGAAAATGCATCGAAATATTGATCCTCAAATCACTTGTAAAGATGAATTTTTGAAATGTTACCGAATTATGTTGATTTTAATGCGATCATTCTATGGATTGATTACTGACGAATTAAAGAAATGATAATGAAGTAAAATTAAAGAGAAAATGATTTTACACAATTTAAGACAAATTTCGTTCAGTACTGTCGCAAACACTTTTTCGTTACAAAAATGAAACAGTGAATATTGCAATAATTTTAAACACAGCGTTGTACGATACTACAATTTGTAATTAACTTTTAAAAAACGCTCGATATTTGTAATATAATTGACGTATCGGATCAGCGCTCCTTGACTTTGTTACGACCGTTCCAACCGTACTCAAATTCGCAATACGACGTGCTTTGTAAATAAATACGTCGTACTTAATCGAAACGATCCGCTCATCTGTCCGCAAAATGTGTATCGGGCTTTCTCCAATCGCTTTATTCTTTCGATCAATCACTTTTGTACATAATTTGCATATGCTGTCCCTCAGAATTATTTATACAAGCAAATTATTAATAAATATCACAATTACATTATAAACGAAAAAAAAGACGAGAAATGAAAACCAGGTTTTTGCTTCTTTTGCTGCGAAAAACGTTCCTATATATGACGATAAATTTTACTACCTATTTGCATTGCTTAAATAATCGTCAATCAAGTTTGTGTACTCCGGCTCGAGAACTTCGCGTGACGTTTTTGATACATCGCACGGTTCTTCTCAAGTTTTTTAAATAAATCGATAACGTGAAAAAAATGCCAAGGAAATGTTTTTCGAACACGTTCCAGCGGTTTTATAGACAAAATCGAGTCGAGGGTAACGCGCGAAGGTACGTCACTTTTTTTCGGGGAACACGTTAATTAGACGGCCTTAGCATTTAGTGCGGCACAATAACATAACCAAATGGAATGTGCAATGAAGTCATAAACTATATTCAATGATAATAAAAATTAATTACAAGGGAAAATTAAGAAAGAAAGGATGATAACGAGAGAAAGAGAGCGAGAGAACGTGTGAATTAAAAGTATAATGCAGATCTTGATAAAACAAGATTCTAATAACAAAGTAGCGTATGTACATGTACATGTATGAGTGAGAGCCTGTGTAATATATCATGTTAATTACTCGGAATATTTGTTCAATATTTGTTCATTTTTTTTAATCCTTTTTTGTCCTTTATTTTCATTGTAGAGAAGTCGTTCGTAATGTTGATTATTTAATAATGCTATTTTATTCCACTTGGCAAGCATGCTTCGATATTTTCGCGTTACGTTGCCTATTTTTGAACTCACTTCGGTTATTCGTGGCGCCTGGCAAACGAGTCTTCTAAAATAATTGGCAGTAAATGTGGCATTATTTATTCCATATTAGCGCATTCGTATATTCGAGGCGAGCCATTGGGATAGCACTGTCTCGTACTCGGCCTATGCAAATACCAGTGCCATCTACTTAACTCTCAGTTCTAATTATGATTTGAAATTATACAAGGATTGCAAGTATGTGGAATAACACACATGTGTCCATTGTAAATTGTGTAGAAATTTGGACCGAATATTGAAACGTATGACACACATTCGACACCAATTTTTGCGTTCTATTTACTGTTAGATGGTGTTGCTGGTACAGCGGTATCAATAAATTTATAAAAATTTAATGTTGAAGTCGTTTGCCGAGCGTAAAAGCTTAGTAAGTTAGGAGGAAAAAACGAGGAAAATGGACGAATGGGAATGAAGTAACAAAAAATGCTTGGTTTGGTCAAAAAAAAAAAAAAAAAAAAAATAGGATTCAGCCCCATACAACACACAATTATACACCCGTACACATTCATACACACACAAATAACACATGCATATGTATAGACACATTTACTTAGAATTCATAATACATACCGTGACATCCATCTAAGGAAAACAGAGACTAAGCTAAAGCAAAAGTAATAAGAATCTAATTGCGAAGTCAACTGGTTAAAAAAGAACTATTCGGTTCAAGTGCCTTGTCTATTTTCTTCGAAACGGCTCATTTTAATTGTTGGAGGAATGTGAATATTAGAATTATATATACACGTACATAATACATAAATATGTTTATGAAGAGGAGGATACATATATAATTATAAATATACATATATGTTAACATATGGTTCCGAAGTAACCGTAAACCTAGTTGTTTCAAAAAAACAGGCTTCTTTTCGTTTTAATCAAATACAGGTCCTGCAAGGAACAATGTTTTCATTTTTTGCACGATTATCAGTGTTCAGAGCCGTTCGATCAGCAAACAAGATGCAACTACGATTTCGTGGTCCTGCAAATACAATTTTTGACTTTCTGTTTTCCAATTGATTTTGTGCTATCGTTTGATTCTTTCATATACACTGGAGAATAGTTAGATTCTTTTTTGTACCTAGTTTTACAATCTTTTTGATTTTTTTTTCGAAAATTATCCTTAGATTATGCGAATAAAACTTTAAAGGTATAAGGACAGTAGAAATATGTTGATATTCAACAATAACGTATCTATCCTGCTTCAAAAATTTTATAAAAGTCCAATACGAACTGCCTGTATTGGATAAAACAAAAAAAAACATTTTTCGGAACAAGTGGGCTTACGATTATTTCAGGAAAGTTACCGTATGCTTTCATATATAAAATTAGGTAACGATTTACAGTAACAGCGTAAACGGAAGGTCGCAAAAAATAAAATCAAGGATAAATATTTACAAAAATAATAGTTATAACGGTATATAATAATGATAACGATAGATATTTATCAAGTAAACCGAAATTCACTTATATTTTTTAGAATTACAGCAATTTTTATATAAGCCTACTTGGTACGACGACCTATGCGTTTACCTAACCACGATGCATGATATGTAAGCGTCACGAGTATGTCAGCATTAGTGAAGACTTTTATCAAGCTTAGTTACAGCCAAGGTTTGATAGAAGCTATGCATGAATCGTACCTTTTCTAATGTGTTATAGATATTATTGAAAACTGTAATTATTGAAATAATATTCTATGTATACACGAGGAAACGATGTCATAATACATAAATTTTATCAAAGGCTGTGGTACTTTTCTTATAGTTTCTTATAATAGAAATTTGATAATCCAGTTTAATCCTGATATAATAAAATTAACCCGTTTCTTAGAGTGTTTAACATAGAGAATATTTTTAGAACAGTTTTTTTTCTACTGTGTGAACGTCTACTCATTTAATTAATAATTCACTAAAACCTTAAATAAAAACAATTTCCAAAAAGTATACTTGATCCTATATATAAATATATAAAAAGAAAATAATGAATAAAGAATTGTGTAAAAATTAAATTAAAATGATAAAACTTTTATTTAATACAACAATATGCTTATGAATAAAAATGTTTAAGGCAGCATGCCCATAGGATACACAACATTTATTCTAGTACTATTAAAAATTCTAAATATTTGATCATTTGAATGGGTCATCAAGTATAATGGTGTAAAATTTTTATCAAAGGAAATTATTTACACTTATACATAAATCTAAATTATGAAATTGAGAAACAATTCAATATTTTTATTTCATTTTTAAAATTGCATACACGGGCAAGATGCAGAATAAAAAAGAATTCAGATTTTTAATCATTATTAGTTTTCATATTTTTTAATTGCATCACAAAACCCTCGTTAGGCTTAATACTATTTCTCACACTTTTGACTTTCTTATAAGCATCCTCATAAGTAATTTTCTCTGAGTTCATAAGATAAGCAATAGCAATAGTTGCAGAACGCGAAACTCCCGCATTGCAATGAATTAATATGTTGTCCTTTTTATAATTGTTAATAATTTGTATGCAAGTTTTGACAGTTTCTGATATGTCAGATTCTGGTAAATCTATCAGTTCAATAAAACTATAACTTATGTCTGCATACTTGACACCAGGATCAACACCTAAACTTAAAATATGTTTAATTTTGAATTCTTTCAGAATCTCAATAGATGTTGCTGGATCCTGTGAACTGAGAAATATACCTGGTGCCACCATAGCGATTTGCATATCAGGTTTATTGTCCACAACATAAGGTAAACCAGATTCAATTTCCCTACTATTACCTCCTTTTATTACGAATTTACGTCCATCAGTGTTCGTAACCACAGTACTGCAGGACTTTAGAAATTTTTTCTTCTGTACAAGTAAGTTTTGTAAATTCATTTTGAGAAGTTTTTCATTTCAATTCTCTCAATGATATAATTTTGTGCAATTGACTGTATTCCTTAATATTAATTTTGTAATTTTCCAATTCATCTTCATCATATTCTACGTTCATTAAATAAAGTCCATGGGGACTTGCGGGTGTTACTTTGTTATGCCAACTATTCGATGAAGGAACTTCTATCATTTCTCGAAGTTCCTTTATACTTATTTTATCGTTGGCAAGAGCACATAGACTGCCAACCATCCGTCTTATCTAAAATTAATAAATATATTTTATTAATACTGATAACTAATGAAAATATTTCATATTGTTTACTTGTCTGTATGTTGTAATATTTTATTCTTTGTATTGGTTGTTTTAAACGTATATACATTTAGTAATAAAATGTAGTAGTATTAAAAATAGATTAATTATAATTACTTGGTTGTATAAAAATGATCTTGCTTTGCAAGTAAAAGCATAGAATTTAAACTCTTTTGATAATGGGTCAAGAGGCAATAGTGGTGAAGCCTCTTCGATAGTAAATTGATCTAATTTTCGTACATAAATAATATTTGGTTGGTATTTGTTTTCAGCCCTGGCAGCGAAAGTCTCAAAATTTTTTACCCCTTGAAAGTATTTTAATCCTTCTTTTAGTCTTTCTATATCAAAATTATTATTTCTATAAAAACAAAACAAAAATTAATGTATTTTACAAATGTACAAATTAATTAAATTTATAAATTTTAAATTATATAAAAATTAAAATAATGTAAATTTACTAACTTACTTGTAAAAGGAAGTTCTATTCCGTTCAATTATAGGTAATTTATGATAATCACTATTTTTTGGAATCATAAATCTATACATATAAGTTCGAGATTTTGCACGAAATCTAGCATGAAAAGTATCTTGTACAGGAATACAGTCTAATATTCTGTTAAAAAATACAGTTTAGTAAAATCAAAATTTGTGTTAAAATTCATTGTTGTATTACTTTTCATGAAAACTATAAATTATTAAACTGTATATTATTTTTATGTAATCATGTAATACTATAATAATGTTGTAATACTGTTGTATTGAATTGTCATAATGAAGCATTGATGATTTAGTGATTGAATGCTAGGAATTATACTGCAATATCATAAAAAAATACAAAAACAAAGCTCTGGGAGGGTCTGCTTCAATAATCTAGTATACACAAAAACTACAATTTTTATTAAACATATCACTGATAACTTTGAATAATTTAGAACAATATTTCATTATAAAATATTATAACTATAAAATTAATCTTATTTTTAATTAAAATAAAAATAAATTAATACCTTATATCATGGTTACATTTGGCCATGTAACGATTTAAATATTGAGTTATGGAACTGGGATCATATATGAGGCCCTTGTCATTTACCAAATTAATATGTATTGAAGATTTCAAAGCATGTACACCAGCATCCGTCCTAAACAGTTTATATTTTTTTATTACAATAAAACTTATGTCATCTTTATAGACTAGGAATATGATCAAAGAAATATATAATAATTTAGATTTTTTAAATTTTAAGCGTACTTATAATTTTATTTGTTATGATTTTAATGACAAAGTTAACACTTTACACTGAGAAAAATATAATAGAGGAAAATATGATTTATGTTAGTAAACCCAATGCATAAGGCATTGATTGTGTTTGGTTCTAATATTGTGATGCATTTAACCAATAGTGATAGGCCTTTTGGCGTTGACGCTTATAATAATTGAAAACAATAATATCACATTCTGTTATATACAATTAAACTTTAAATATCTAAAGAAGGCTTAGTAAATAAAAATGACTCCTGGTGTTGTGCAAGCATATACTTTTTAAATGTCATTTTAATTGTCCTATCAGTGATAGTACTTTTTACAAACACTGCCTTATGCCTTCAGATTACAAACATCTGCTAAGAAAATATATGTTAATAATTGTATATGTTCTGAGTATATTTTTCTCGGTGTTACTACTTATTTTATCTGTCTAAAGTATTTCAAATTATAGATTTACAAGGTTAAGGACAATATTATTATTTGTTTGATACTTGATAGAAAACTCCTTGATTAATTAAAATTGCATTTAGATTAATAATAAAGATCTGTGGAAAATCACCTGCTAGACAAGACAACACTTGGCGTCTCTGAGGGCTTTGGTATAATGGTATTTAATGCACATTCTACAGCCCCTTGGATACAATCTGGATCTAATATTAGTTTATCTCCAATACTTTTTTGCGCACCTCTAAAAATGTAAAGTATGAATACATTATTGCATTTATTAATTAAAGTATATTTTTTAGAATTTAGATTCTCCTCTCTATATATTTTATTATTTATAATATCATTTTATAGAATAAAATGGGGACCATAATGGTAAATAAATTAAATAAATTGTTAATTATATAACATTAAATAATAAAATTAAACAATTTAACAGAAATAAATTGATTGGCATTTAAATTCTCAAGTAAAAAAATTATAAAAATATTTCTTTGAAAATGATTAAACCATTATAAATAAATTAAATGTATAATAATTGATCATTATTAAAAACAATTACCTGTAATGAGTACCTATGTAAGATAAATATACTAAATATCTGACCATTTTACAAATAAATGTGCAATAAAATATTAAAAACTGTACTATTTTATAAAAGCATTTCAATAATATACTTCAACGAGTTTAAAACAATTTAATTAGGATAAGAATAAATAGTTGTGCATCAGTTTATAAAAATTAACACACGTTTATGGTTCAAAATCGACATAACCTAAACAACATGCAATTTACAAATCACATGTTTAAGATGTTTTGAATTGTTATAGATGGCAGTGTTCATACATCACATAAATACATTATTAACACACAATGTTTTAATACTCTCATATACGGCATTTAATAATTGTTACATTTAATTACTACTAATTAGTATTTACCATAATATATAAATAAAAAATAAGTATGTTTTAAATTTATTGTAATTTAATTTTTTAATTATTTATAATTAATAATAAAAACTCTTGCGATCTTATTTAAAACAAGTTAAATAGAATATTATTTTTTAGTTGAACGATTACTTTAAATAACGTTAATGTATTCAAAAATGTTCAATCGCTTAAAATTATGTTTACAAATGAATGTATTCATTTGCAAAGTAGTATGTAAATTGTGCATGTCGAATCTCTAAGTATTTAAATTTATAGGTTCACTGAATAAGACTTTAACGATATCATAAGCACATAAATGTATCTCTCAACTTATAACATCCATTTAAAATATGTTATACGACAATAATAATTTTCAGTTTAAATTTTCCGTTGTGGAAATGGATGCTGAAAAATGGTGAAATTTCGTAGTTTAGCAGTTTTTCAGCGTTTTTCAACACTTCTCACCATTTTTAAGCATTCTTTTCCACAAGGGTCGTCTTTTTTAAATAATTCAGAAATTAATTCTGATCTGTTAAGTATTATTTTTCTAATTGTCTAATTACATTTTTTTCAAAACAATTGTGGTATGATTGTTTCATTTATCTTTTTTTTTTATTTTTTTCACGAGTAATCCACTCTCCAGAAGCCAAAGTATTTTAGTGGCGCGAATTTAAAAGCGGAATAACGCGAATGTAGGCCAGTTGCGGTGTTCCTCCCCCCTTCCTACTCCCCTACTCGACGGATAGGTCGCGAAAGTGCAAAACGTCGCGTTTTGTGCGCGCGGTAAACTGACCGCGGTGTGAGATTTCCCTGCGCCTGACTAGAAGAGCGCTGAATAGTAAACACATGCACGATCTAACCTCAACGCGGCTTCGATTTTTGCGATAATCACGTCCAGTTGCACGTCCGCGATTTTTCCTCCTCGTTGCCGCGCCTCACCCGCTCTCGTTTTTTTCCGCTAATGTTTTCGGCCGGAGCGCAGCAGTGTCGCGCGGACTGCTGGCCAGCACGAGTTGTCCTCGCGTCGTTCCGATGAACTTTTCGAGTGGTCGGCTTGAATCTGTCAAATGTGCTACGATGCTTGCTCGTGTACGCTGCGACGTTACGTCGTGAGTTTTTTCCCCCAATTGTTCATAAGCACGGTCGTTGTCCATGCTCCTTCTTTCGCGTCCATTGTCGGCGCATCGATTGATTATGTTTTTTTTCCGCCTCGACAAGTTGATTTTGTCGTTTGCGATTTATGCCCTGTGGAAATATAACCAGAAGGAATTGTGATTTGTTGCTTTGTTTGTGTCGGTGCTGTAATCTGCTATGATTTTGTTTGTTCTGCTTTGGTACAGTTTTCAACGTTTTTAACGTTCGGGGCAAGCAATTATTCTATATTTTATTATTATTAAATAGATATTTTGTAATTATTTGGAAAATGAAGCTATAAATATGATTTGGTGATTTGTTACAAACATTTTTTTTGTTATATATTGAGAGATATACCTATACTTCATATTAAAAGCAAAATATATTAAATAATAAAATATTTTTGTATATATATATATATATATATAGATGTTTGTTGTTGTAACGTTTTATTTACTTTGCAACAATTGGAATGATTGATTTTAAATGAATATTTATTAAAAAAATACTTTTTGTATACATTTCTTAATTGAAATTTATGTACACATGTTATGAAAGATGTAGAATTTATGTTTTCTGAACCAATTACAGTATATTTATAGCAAGTAATTCCCTTACGTTTATGAAAATTGTTTCTGAACTTTATTTTCAGTTAACAAACAATACTTATGTCACATATTACAAATAATGCAACACACATTTTACTTTCATTTAATTTTCTTTAGGAGTAATGAATTATTTCGTGTAATTTATTTTCTGATAGATGAATCTGAATATTTATATTATTAAATATTACATATTACTGAATTACTTATAATATAATTATTTTTTAATACAAGATAATTCTGAAATGACTTGCAGCAAGTAAAAATATAATGCCAATAAAAAGTACTGAACTCATTCCTAAATTGTTAACACTGTAAATGTTGTTGATATTGAAGATAATATGAAATATATGGGCACAAAGTGTTTTTCTTGAACATATTAATGCAATGTAATTTTGATATCTAAAGATAATTCATTTGTTTTCCAGCAATTGTTTCAATGAAAGCAATGGCCAGAATTCAGTAATCAAAGTTAACATAATGAAGCCAGCAAACATAGTAGCTAAATTTGATTCTTGAAATAGCTGATTGTAAAAATAATTTGGTTGTACCATATTGCATGCTTTCTAGCATTGTGCTTTATTTATTGCTGTAATACTTTATTTTTGGTATTTTATTGTTTTAATTGCCTTGGTGTTTCCCAACTAAATTCAAAATCTTTAAATATTTAAAATTTAATACAATGTATTTGTATTATAATATTCATAAATTTTTTTATTTTATTTAACATATGAGATTAAAATTAGTTATTATAAATAAAAATAATTAATTAATTAAATTCAAGTAAATTACAAATCCCAAAAATTAAGAACTAAAAATACATTATAGCATGAATTATGTATATTTTTAAATAAACCTTCCTTAACTGGATTACTTTTTTATTTCAGAAAAGCAAATGATCGTTTATAAAAGCAATGTCTCAGAAAAATGAATTTAGAGTCGTTTAAACACACTCTTATGTTTGTACTGTAATGGGGTTGGCAACAACCACAGCAGTATGGGTCATCATGTGGAGTTGCCTGATGCGGAGCATCCATCTCACTCCCCAGGCATCTCAGAAACAAGTTCCTTGTGACAAGACAAGAAAAACGTTCACCGAGTCCTGGGGTGTTATTAGCGATGGTCCGCTGGGATCAAATTACACCCAAGATTCACACTGCGAATGGCTTATCAAAGGTTTATTTACAGTTACTATTTTATATCTTATTTAAAATAAATGTCTTTTTTTTGAAAGTGAACATTTGACTGGTGCATCTATTACCAATTAAATTATCGTAGAAATTTATTAATTAGTTTAAATTCATTAATCAGTCATTAATTGATTTATAATTAATTCATTTTCTTTGTTATTATGTTTTGTTATTCTTAGTTATACTGTACTTTGTTATTCGTAACAACGTCCAGCAATTTTTTTACTAGGACAACAGATTACCAGCGTGAATGAAATTCACTGTTCAAGTTATTAAGTAGCATTATTTTTAATTGTTCATATAGTAATAAAACTTGTTATATCAAGCATTGTTAAAATATCAACTTTGTAAGTAGTTATTTTTAAATCAGATACAAAAAAAATTGAGTATAATAATTTAAAATTATCAATGAGTAATGATTAAAAAATTAATATTTAATGATTACTCGATTTATTTGTATATTTATATAATGCATCTAAATTGCAATTCATTTGATTAAAAACGCGTTACGGCAAATTACGGAAATCAAAGTGATTTATTTTAATCATAATATCAGTTTAAACACTTTTAAATAACCTTCGTTAAAACTCATAAATTGAAGGCTGATGCTTTTATCAAGCGATACATAAATGATACACGCAATTTTCGAGATATTATTGTATGCGCGCGAGATTATCGCGGATTTGCATATTTTTTCTGTCTGCGTTAAATAAGATCGATCAAATGTCAAAAGTCGACATAATCAGGTAAAATGGAAATTATTAACTGTATTTTAAGAATTCAATACCATTCGGGCAAAAATTTTACATATAAAATTTATGTTTAACCAAATAAAAATTTCTTTTCAGCTAACAATAGTCGTCAATTTATAACGCTAAGTTTTCGAACAATGGGCACGGAATGCAGTTATGATTATGTATTTGTTTACAACGGAGACTCCTTTCGTTCGCCACTGTTAGGTAGTTTTAGTGGCAAAACGGAACCGCAACAAGTTACATCAACTTCTGGTTACGTAAGTAGAAAAAGAATAAAGTAATTGGGTTGTTATATATTCATAACTGCACGTATGCCAGAAATACCAATACCTATTCTACGTAATTTAGGTTCACAAAAATTTCTCGACCAAATTGGGAGACTTTAATCTCAAATTTATATAGTCAGGAAACTATATTTGAGTTCAAGCTGGTTAGTGAACAAAGTGATTAATAAAGACCTTTTTAACATGTTTCAGATGTTGATATTATTGTACAGTGACACAAATTATGTCCTTGATGGTTTCCATGCAGAATTTTCTGTCACGGACTGCCCTAACAATTGCACGCACCACGGTAACTGCATTAATAATACGTGCATTTGCAATAACGGTTGGGGTGGCAGAGATTGTTCAAGGTCGCTTTGTCCAAATGCATGCAGCAATACTGGCTTGTGTAAGTTAAAGCGATGTGTCTGCAACAGTGGATACTCTGGACAGGACTGTTCCTTGCATAAAACAAATCCGATAGGAAATAGGTAGGATGTTTTATTTTTGCACAAGATAAAATGATAAGAATGGAAGAATGAGAAGGGAAATAAAACATAATAGAAATGACATCACAGTATTAAGTGTTTATGGAGTTACATTGTGTTTATTTAATTGATATAAAATTAATCAGAATTAAATTAATTATCGAATTAATATCTTAATTTAATACAATTTTAATTTTCATATACATTATAATTAAATTTTATCCCAGTTAAAAAGATAGATATATTTCTTGTGAAAGTATTGTTTGTAACATTCACTTATTTTTATTTTCTAATTTGTAATGGTCATTTTGTTATGATGATGAAATTAGTTTCTGTAGATGAAGTCAGTTACAACTCAATTACAAATCAATTACAACTGTAGATAAAGTCAATCAAAATTTATTAATAGTTGAACGAGGTATCGAATTGTTAAATCTTTAAGACTGAATGTATTAATATAATTAAAATTATCAGATGGTACTGGTTATCTCATTCGGAAAGTGGAATGACATCCAGAGCAGCTCATACAGCAGTTTATATTAAGGAAGTAGATTCTCTATATGTTTTTGGAGGATATGATCTTAATCATATTCTTGACAATTTGGAAATTTATCGTTTTAACACCAGTCAATGGGAGGATGAACACGGTAAAGTTTTAGGTAAATATAAAACGTATGGATTAATATAATTATGCATTTATGAAAATTAATGAAAAAATATAAAATCATAATTCATTTATGTCTGGTCACATCATGAATTAAACTGAAATAAATTACAAATATCTTGATAAAAATACACAATAAAAATGTTTCTAAAATCATTAAAACTGTACTACAATTATTTCTAAGTTCTATACAAAGAACTTAGAAATATAATATTTTAAAATATGTTGGAAACTTCATGAATTAAATTTATCTACATATGTTCAATAAACTAGAATACATTCTCAACTAAACTAGAAATTTTAACTAATTATTAATTACTAGATATCCTGTCAACGGATTATTTTAATCTGACTTTAATTGCGAGTTTTCTCGATCACATTGAACCGAACACCGAGGATCATTACGGCCTTCGACCAACTTCTATCATATGGAAAGTGTTGTCCAATATAAAGAACAATAACTCATTTAATCTACGCGATAAGATTGGCTCTGACAGCGATCAACGCGTTTGGCGCGAATCGAGTAATCACTGGCTCAGAGAAAGACACGACGAGAGCGATTCGAATTCAACGAGGAAGAGAGCCAATTCGAGCGAAAGTCGACGGAAACATACTGCAAGGATTCGTAAAAGCAGGTATTGTGTTTTGCATTGATAAATAATAATCATGAGCAATTATTTTTATTCATTCTTCCATGCCTTATCACGAGTGTCAATTACCGTGACATTTTTTACATATTTTCTTACGATATTATTTTTGTATATTATTTTTATCGCCAAACATCGCAAAAAAAAATAATCAAAATATATTATTGCGAAGTGTGGTGTGTTCAGACTCGTGGTTCAGGCCTTAAGTAATAACTTGACTGTGTTTTCGCCACATAGTTTGTTTTCTTTTTATATATAAACTTCCGTCTTAAACAAATGTACAATGCTATTAACAAAATAAAGGAATTAGAAGAAAGGATGGATCTCAAAAAGTGGAGGAAGGGAGGGGGGGTTGAACTCTCCCCATGAGAAATTCTAAGCCAGGAAGATTGAATGTAAAAGGGGGAAAATTATTCTGTTTCATTTTAGATACAAGAGAAACAATGAGGAAAAGCGTAACAAACACACTTCTGAGGAATCGAGCAATACCAGAGATTGGATGAAGCAAAATGAGCCGGAATTTCAAGAAGAAAATTTAGAAGAAGTTCCAAGTTTAAAACCGAGCCCAAGATATGGTCATGCGGCATGCAAGTATGAAGGTAAATTAATAGAAGGTTAAATTTTTCTTTTGTTAATTTTAATGATAAAATTCATGATTATTTACCATATAACACGTAAGTAATACTTTTCTTTAAAACTATTTCATCGTTGTATAAATATTATAACGAAAATATATTTACAATTAAATATTCTAATTATTAATAACATAAAAATATCATTATGTTCATCATAGGAGGTTTTGTTATTTATGGTGGTAAAGTGAAAGATGGATCTCTTTCGAATGAACTTTGGCACTATAACGTGTTAACAAAAATATGGACATTGAGGGCCAAAAATTCGCCATTTTATCCACCAAGATTAACTCGCCATACGCTTACCCTAGCAGAAGATTATATATATTTATTTGGTGGTAGCACCGTTGATGGGGAATTTTCGTCCTGTCTTTACAAAATCAAATTGAATCTTTGTAAGTCATTCGTTTTTATTGCTATTTGAATAATATAAATAGCTTCAGTAACAAAATAAATAAATAATTTTTCAAGTATTTGGGAATTATCATCACATTTTGTAACTTTATAAAAGTTCATTTTTACAATGTTCGGATTTCCTTTTCTAAGTTTTTTAAGTTTATTTTTATTAGTTTTTTAAGAAATTTAATTTCGAAAAAATGTATTTGATTTAATTTTGTTTATAGCTGATTCAACGGCCAGCATGGAAAGATGGTACGAAGTACGTCCGCGGGGAGGAAAAGAACTGGACGTACGTGTCGTAGCACATTCAACTGTGTATCATAAAGCAACAAATTCATTGCTGGTGTATGGTGGTGTTGTAGCGAGCGTTGCGCGTTTTAGTAAATTATCTGATCGAATGTTCGTGTTTCAATTGGATAGAAAAGTTTGGTCTGAATTACATTATCCACAAGCTCATCTGAGGGATACTTATGTGCCAAGAGAACGAGCTTTTCATACCTGTAATATAATCGGTACTGACGTGTTCTTTATTATTTATGGCATTATGCGACAATAATTTTTAAAGATGAATCTTCAATTAAATTTATAATTGATTTATTGTATATTAAAATTGATAATTTCAGGCAATTATTTAGTGGTCTTCGGAGGCTACTCGCATCGTCACAACAAGGATGAAATTTGTTATGACAATCAAATGTACCTTTATCATTTGGGGTGTCATACGTGGGTCAATCACGATGTCTTAGGTTTAAATAATGAAGGTAAACAATTTGTTGGTATTATCTATTTCTAATTTTCAACATAATATAATGATAATATTCAAGTAAAATATTTTATTTTTAGATTCTAGATATCCTAAACAGCAAGGAGTTTTTGCGCACGCAGCAGACGTAAGAAATGGTAATACATTATTACTTGTTGGAGGTTATCACGGAAATGTAAATGCTGATTTACTTGCTTACACCTTACCTCCTATGCTTGCTCCGGGTGATGAAGATAATGTTGAACCTGAACAACTGTGTATCAATCACAAGAGTCTTGTTGAATGTGCGGCGAACCCAGAATGTGGATGGTGTTCTGCTGGAGAAGTAAATTTGTTTTTAATGATACTAGATTAATGAAACGCGCCCTGCAAGCGCTTTACCTCTGTACTTTTTTCCGAAAATAGAATCTTTGTCATTGATATGAGTACTAATATTTAGGTATAAATCAATAGAATCAAGTCCCTTTTTTATAGTGTAAAAAATATATTAAGTACGCTACTTTATGATATTGTAATATAAATATTTAATATTCAGCAAATTGCCTAAAAATTACTGACACCACTATATAATAGTTTGTTCCGCTTCATTTGGTTGCGACGATAAAAACAAAGCAATGTCTTCATTGATATCAAAACAAATGTACTTTGTTTTCGTTTTCTTACTACTAAAATAAATGTTGCGTGAAGGGCAAGCATATTTCATAAGCATAATTACTTCATTTATTACTTGCAGATCTTTGCTTGAATTTGTTTGAATTTTTGCTTGAAAATCTGTTTAATCGAATAATTCATTTTAACTTAACATTCATATTTGGCGCGGTTGTACGCGTATTTTATCTAACAACTGCAACTTCACATTGAAGTTTACTTTTTAAGAACGGAAATTATATCATATCGTTTCATTACATGACGTATATACGTAAATTTTTTATAGATATGTTATGGAAGAACAGTTGGCAGCAACTGTACAACAAACCTTCAAACAACTAGGTGTCCTGGTGTGTGTCCTGCTCTTGGGGATTGTCATTCTTGTTTGATCCACGGTCAGCCCGGTGGTGGTTGGGGTACCAACGCACACGGTCAAAGTTCAGTATCAAATAAGCTTAACTTAGGGACGTGCACCTGGTGCGTCCAAAACGCTCGTTGCCATCACAAAGATGACAACTACGGCGTCTGTGGCCTGCGCGATGATACCCCTTCTCAAATACCAGGCTGGTGGGGGTCGAAGGGAACTGAAATCGTCAAAGTTGAGGAATGCCGTGAGATGGATAAAAGGCCTGGTCTCACCTTTCTTAAATACAAGCCACCAGTCAACTTTACTCAGCCAGATTCCGTTACAATTGTAAACGCCACCACAGTAGACTTTAATGTGCCATCAATGCAAGGAGCGAAAACAGAGTCTATACTAGGTGGTGAAATGATCGCTAGATTGGTTGGGTTTTTAAGACCCCCTCATAATTTCTGGGATAGTACCGAAGAACACATGAAAATTTGCGTCAGTTATAACAGTGCTACTTTACACGTTTCTCGGGAAGAGCATCAAGAGTTGGTAATTAATAACAACTATTCATTTTA
>JABFPN010000286.1:0-54393 GCA_022817305.1 Leptoteleia sp. ZL-2020 | reverse complement strand
GTTTTTATATTAAAAGGAATTTCATTTTATAATAAAACTTATTTCAGATAACACTAACCAGATATTCTATTTATTATAAGAATATGTCTATTTGAAAATACACATGCGTCGTTCAATTGTTATTGTCGTACTTTTTTCTTTCAGTCTATAAATAGAAATTATTCTTAATATAAATACATGCTTTGTAAGAATAATGTATTCTTATTATAAATAGAATTTAGTTTTGTCCATATATTGAATGGAATCCCTATTCAATATAAGAAGATTCTATTACTCTTAAATAGACAGTTTTGTGAGTGTAGTTCACCGAATAACTATAAATATCTCAGTTACTGACATGTATTTTACATATAAATTATACCTTTAAAATAAATCTATTTTCATTTCCTTATTTTTCACGCATACCTTATTCGAGACGAAACATTTATTCTTTTAATGATGTTATAATATAGTTTATAATTGATCCGTAAGCATAATGTTCCCCTATCCATTTCACATATAATCTATTTAATGTTTGTATATATTTTTTTGTAATTTTTGGGGTCCTTCATTTATTCACAACGAAAGGAAACGAAAAGGAAACGGAAAAAGTGAGGTCATAGCACAGATATGTTACGTTGTGGAGAAAGTTTCTTCGTTGGATAATATACTTATAGAAAAGGAAAGTATTCGCATAGAATTCTGCACGCGAGAGGTATCGCAATGAAATGTTTTTTAAATAATTCTTATGTAACCTCTCCCGACGACTTTCACGCATCGCATCAAAATTTTTAATATGTAACTAATGAGTGGAGACAATGATTATAATCGTATGACTGTAATCCTGTCCAAATACGTTAAAAAAATATTTGTTTATATCATAACATTAGTTTGGTACTTTAATTAAATAAATATTTATTACTCTAATTATGCAGAGTATATAATTTACTACATAATGGTATGTTAATAAATTAATATATATGCCGATAAAAATTGATTATAATTTATTTATTCAATCTTAAAGAAATGTTTAAATTAATATAGCAATCCAATTATTTACAAACATACAGTTAATTTTTATCAGCATTTTTCGTAATTAATTGCAGTTTATTCGTAACTTTTTTGAAAACAGAATGAAATTGTTATTTATCATTATCGGGCATAAATCACGAACAACGTAAGCGCAAAAAAAGGCTCGTAATTATTTACACATTCCCGGCAGCTGCTACTGCAATATCGCTCATTTTTTCGCAACAATTTCATTTTTACAACTTACGCAGACTTTCCGACAAAATGTTTATTAAAATGAAAACGCGTTTTGACGCCTATTTAGCACGCAATTTAAACTTGATATCCCAGTGTAAAATAAAGTAAGTGTTCATAAAACAAAGACGAAAAAAATAATCGGTTAAACACTCTGCAGTATTATAAAATGCAGACGCGATAGGGCCGCGCATGACTCCTTAAAAAAAAACAACGCGCTTCTCATAAGTCATAACTAATTACAGTCGCCCGGATTTAATGTCAATGGAATTGTGAGGGAAAAAAAAACGTTAAAGTTCGTGGCGCGTAAACGACGGCGCGACGGAAAGAAAGTGATTTTAATAAAGGGGCAGCTTCGAAAATGACGAGAGTCAGATTTATGACGAGCGATGAGTTTGCTTCGTATAACTGGATCGTAACCGTAAACGGGTACGTTTTATCGCAATTCGCTATCGCCTCTATCTAAAAATCGCAAATCGTTTCATATTATCTCTATGTGAATGGCATTCTATATGGTCTGCTGGGGAGCTCACACAAATTAAAAAATAATATTTTTCCACAGACGTTGACAATAAAATTTAATTAAATTTATTAATGTTCATTATTCTCTTTCGATTTTATGACTATAAGTTTTTAATCTAATTTTTTACTAAAATCAGTATAATTTTAAAGAACATATTTTCTTTGTTATTTAAAGTGACGTGTCATGAAAATGCAAATATATTGATCGTAAATAACGCTATTAATAACTATGATGTAAGAATTTCATGATTTAAAATATATTACTTTTTTTAGTTTTGAAAGTTTCTTATTATTGATTGTAAATATTTTATTTTATTCTTAATTCATACTATAACAAGATAAACAATATTTATAAAACTATAATGTAATAAATCTTAATAACTCATTTTGTTTTAATGAAAAACAATTTGTCTTGTGTTCATTCCAAGGGATTTCATTCAGAAACAATAGTATATTTATTATTACGCAAGGTCGAGATAAGAACTTTCACACATATTGTAAATTCTACACGAGCTATTCTTGCAACATTTTTATAGGATGCTACGAGTACTATATTCATTATTGTAATTATAAAAGACGATTTTTTTGTAACTTCCTGTATAAGATATTACTTCCCATAAAACTGTAATAACGTTATATAATAAATTTATCTATCAATAAATGTATTGTACCAAATAATGCAATAAAGTTAACTTAAAGTATAATAATTCTACAAATTACCATTCCCAAGAAAGAATATATATATAATTAAAAAAATGTATACCCGTGGCTATTTTGAACTCGAAAATTTCTGTTTTTTTATCATCTATAATCTCGTACACTGAAAAAAAATATAATGTAAAATATTATTTTACTTTCAAAGAATAATTACCATACTATGTAGAAAGCTAAACTCATTTCAGGAATATATGTAAAATTATTGTAATGTGCAAGAAAGGTAATATGAAACTATTAATAAAAAAGTATACTCCCGTGGAGTAATTCCTTTAATACAGACAATTATACACATACAATTTTCTTTAATACAGGCACCCATCCAATAAAGAGTTCATACTATGGTTGCCTACCATGATTGTCAGAGAATCTCGATTACTCGCCAGCTGACCGTACACGTGATTTAAAAATAGTTTGATTTGAACCGTTAAGTAAACTGCAAAATTAATTTTGCATTTAACAAAATTTAATACAAACTTTAGATTCACAACAATTTCTTTAAGAATGAACAATGCAATTTCTTGATAGACTCTATTTCAATACTGCAACAGTACATAAGATTTTGTTAGAAAGTTAATAAAACATAAATGTTTGCTTATGAGTAAAAACAATGTTGAAGAAATTCTCCTTTATTACACATAAGTGGCGATATTCGTGGAGAAATCATAAACATTTCTAAATAAAATAAAAAATTTAACGGTAACATCAATATACATTTTACCAGTTATACGACTTGAAAATAAGATTCAAAGTTATTGTAAAACAAATACAAAATTTTACAACATAATTTACAACAAAATAATAATTTAATGTTACGACAGAAGCAACTTTATCAAAGGACTAAAAATTGTTTTCATTTTTCATCGCAGAATCCGGGAAAAAAGCTATCGGTCGACGATACTTTAGCCAATAACCGAAGGTCTCTTTTCCAAATAGCGATCTACGATCGAGATCGGCATTTTATGCTTCGTGACAAATGAAAATTGTGATGCGATACATGGTCGACTGTTCGTTATCGTGATGTCCGCGTTATAATTCGCGTCACGCAAATATAACGATACTCGGACACTCGTTTATCGCGCTGCCGGTATAATCTGAAACTTTACCATTTACCCGTCGATAGTGAACGAAAATTGTGTTCACAACCGATATTTCGTTTCATCCAATTTCCCCCCCGTTTGTGCATTTAAATATACGGGTTTATACAAAAGGAAATTACTTGGTAATAAGATTATCTTGTCGTGAGATTAAGGTGACGGCACACTTTTAACGTCGAACCATAAAATAAAATGTGAATCGAAATGTTTTCCTTTGTTTTCCGTAAAAAAGATATATTTTTCATTTGAATTATCAAGGAGCAAACTATCGTCCCCCGTTTCGACCAGGCTTAAAAATAGCAAACATTAATGACGGCGATTTCGCGTCTTTTAAAAAGCTTTTCAATGTCGTTGAACCGGAATTCGTAGTTTAAAAATGCAGAAATTGCAATGGCTGGTAATTTGCTGTAAATCTTGTTTAGATAACTTCGTACATAACGGACTGCAAGAACGAAAGTCGAGAAAGTGATCGGAACAAGTATTGTGCGGTCAAGTACTTTGTTGAAAGTGATTCACTTACACTTGATAAATCTATTTATATCTACAAGTGCACTCGAATGCAATTATTAACATATCTAATCACTCGAACGATCGTAATCAGAATTAATTAGGCTTATAAGTGAGCGCGAAAATGCAAATCGATAAGCGCGATCGAGTAAAAAGTGTTATTATTGAGGATCATAATTTCAATTGCTTTTCTGAAATCAAATAACTCGCATAAATAATGTCCCTCCGCTAATTTAAGGTTAAGTGCTCTTAATTTTTCATTTCGTACAATTACTTCGGATTGTATAACATTGGATTAATTGGGATCGTTGATCTTAATCCCTGTTGTAATTTGTGCTAAGTAAAAAACGTACTGCTGGACAAATCTGAAATTAATATATGTTGGGAGAGACAGATGGAGAGAAAGAAAAAAAAACAGAGAAAGAGAGACAATAAACATTAACAAAAATCTCGTTAAACCATGAATTAATTTTATTCAGCGAAGAAATTAATCGTATCTGAATACCTGATCAAATTAAGCAGCGACCTTTCCATTGTACTTAGTTGATCCTGGTTTGCTGTGGAGGTCAGCTCACAGATGAGTTTGGGCAAACACGCAGTCTTGATCGTCTCCATCGTTTTTGCTCTTCGCAAAATGACTGTTGAAATTTAAAATATGAACAGACTTTAATTTAATATAATAGCAATTTATTTAGCCGTACTCCCGACAAATAAAGTGTTATTTTTCAAAAGATCTACAATAGTTGTTTGTAGAGTTCTTGGCGTGTCAAGCTACGGTCACAGGTCTTGGAATCAAAATATCATCGTCTGTAAATCGAAATTTCTGTGATTTGCGGGTCATGTTTCAATGGTTTAAAAGTATTTCTGAATATTTATATATTTAGTAAAATTAATGTTATTGAAAATTGTCAAAAATTGTGTGTGAAAATTCATTTACCTTTCGGAAGGGAATTTTATTATTCGAACTGAAACTGGAAATGTATTAATTAGTATTGTTTTAAAATTGTAAATTCACAATTTAGCTATATTTAAATAAATATTTACTGTAATATCATTATATTTAACTTGCTTTTAGTAATTCAGATAATTAAAATAGTTTATACAAAATAGTCGATTATATATGTAAATTAAAGTATAATTTGAACATCTGAATATTATTCAGTACAAATACAATTTGGCGCATGCAATCAATGAACAAATGCTCACTTTTGATTCATGACAGTTATACATTCATAAATTTATTATAAAATCTACTCGTCATCTACAGAAACAGTCGTTCTATAAGCTACATTCAACAATAATGTTAGTAAATTTCCATGCTCCGGTTCTATTAACATTGACCAAAATTCGTAAAACATAAATATAAAATTAATCATGCGCTCCGTCTAGAAAAACTCAAATACACAAAAAAAATTATTTATGATCAATTTAACGGTCTGACGCATGCATAGAATCGACGTCTGATTTTTTCAAAGGATCTGTAAACTTCCGACACCTAATAATGCTTATGATTTATCAATAATTAAAATTTAAATGAACATTGTTTTATTTACATAATTCGAGATATTTCTGTGTCTAAAAAATGCTAGGGTCTAATGATATACTAGATATGTGACAAGTATTATCACAAAAACGAAATGTCGTGTCAAAGTTTAACATATTTAGAATTTTATAAAATAGTTTTGATGTACTGCAAACATCAGCTAACTTTTTCTGTTACCGAGCCTAATCGTTAATGTTTGCAGTGTATAAAATCAGTTTCGTAAAATCCTAAACACTTCGTGCTTCGACATGAAATGTCGTTTTTCTCTTAAATCACTACTCAATTTACTGAACACTTGCTAGTGTACACTTTAAAAGCTAAAGATTTGAATTTCGACAACGGATGGTTTTTTACTTTAATCGAAAAAAAATTGTAAGCATCATTACACACCCAAGCCCGACACTGTAAGTAGCTTTGACGGAAATCTTACATGCGACCTATTCAAGATTCAATTGAGGAGAAATCAAGCGATAACCGAAAAGCCCGAACCGATGTTGCCCAGCTAATGCCCACTTTTCCACCACAATAAATTAAATGAAACGAATGATATCGTGAAATACCGCTTTCTTCCTCGAAGACGAGCTTATCCGACATGACTTTGTCGGCTCTTTGGTCATCTCTCGGCGGTCCCTGCAATCTCTCGTCGGTAACGGTGTCGTTTCTTCCGTGGACGCTGCCGAAAATGGCTGATATCACCGTCGTGTAATCGCCGGCGAACACCAAGAACATCCCAAGAAATATCACCAGTCGCACCGTACCAGTGTCCATCGCCATATCGATGCTCCGGGTCCGACAATTGATAATCGATGCAATCGATAACCGCAACGGCGATCTTTGCTCGACTATAATACGTAAAACAATGTTACAGATCCACGAGCTTTAATAACGTGCCAAACAACTCTCTTGTCCATAAAGCAGTAATAGCGGGAATTTGCTTCCTACGACGAGGTGGTCTATTAAAGGCACCTGATATAACAATGGCACTGTATTATTACCATTATCTTATTATATTATTATTATTGTTAATTATGATAAGAATAAGAAGTGATTTGAAAAAGACAGACGTTGCCAATGCGAGAGCTATACGAAAATATCATGTATCCATTAATGGAACCGAGTGAAAAAAGGAAAAATTTCTGGATATATTACAGACTTGGTTTCTGGGTATCAGGTAGCAATTATCCTCCGCTTCCTTTTTTTTTTTTTTATTTAAGGAAAAGAACGTTTGTTGTGCAATCGGAAATTTAATATAACGCAATACCTCCCGGAGTATAATAAATACATTATAAATGATATGTTTCCGGGGGAAAAATTGGAACGCGGTGTATTACGTTTCTAAATTATCTTTTCATATGACATTCAAAGATAATGGCCCAGTTACTGATGCCGAACATTCGTCACACTTCAGTTCGATTGTTGAGTTGATGTAAAGGTAAATGTAGATTTTCATTGAAATTTAATTATCATAATGATGGTTGAGATCTTACAAAGTAATTACCGTTTATCTCTTTTATGAAATTTTTTCATAGAAAGTTTTTTTTATTTTCAATCGAGTAATTACGTTCTTTTTTTTTTAATTTTATGAATGTAGAACAATTGTTTATCTAACACCTTGGAACTCAATTTTTTTTAGAACGCACAACAAAGCAATGATTCGAATATATTAATACAATTTGAGATTATTTTGACAGCGGAGGCAAAAAAATATCGATCTAAAAATATAAATGAATTGCAATAGGAAATAAATTTATGTGTGATAATTTTTCAAAGTGAAATGCGATTAACAAACATTATCGACAAAAACTTTGAACTTTGCATAATTTAGTTTGAATTAAAAACAATACCTGTATTACATAATAAAAAATTATGTAAACGGCAAAAGGTACACAAAAATTATTCCAAAAAAGTAGAAAGTTTCTTTTTGCTACGAATGATATAATTCTTTCGACAAAACTGTGAAATTTCTTACATCTGGCACATTCCATATGCAAATGCAGGATTATAAACAAAGTTGGTTGAAATGAATATTATAAATTAGTCAGTCTACTTCAACAAGCCGAACATTGTCATAATAATTATAGGAAGAAATTGGCTTCAGCGCGACAGTAAATTTCATTGGCTTTCAATAGAGATGACTGTGTAATTGAGCTCTACAAATTTAATTGATTTGATCAAATAAAAATTCACAACACTGCCTAATCACTCGGTTATGATTTGTCATAACTTAATGCACGATTTCACGGTTTAACACTTTAATACATTTCTTTTGGACCCACCAGATTACGTGCGTCAATTATCAAGATTAAATTTATTATCGAAGTGCGAACTCCGTGAGCAAGATAACGACAAAATTTCGATCAATATGCTCATTCTAATTTGCCGTTTTGTCGCAAACAATGCAAGAGCAAAAGCACGTTATACATTCCCGAATACTTGTGAGTTTCGAATCAATCCAAAGCGAAGAGTCGATCGTATTCGCGCAGCATCACTCTCACTCTCGCATTCGCTCTCATTTCACTTCCACTTTCATCGGATCCCTCCACTCTTTGTCTCTTGAACTCGAAGAAGTCGAACTCTCACCAGTCCGGCCAGCGTGTAAGCTGAATACGATGATTAAACATCATGAGCTAAAATTTTGTTACACGCATAAAATAATTTCTTTACGATTCATAAAATAAACTTTCTTATTACATAGAATTTCGTAATAACTTAATTAAGAAAATAAACATTTACTTAATTATAGTAATTGCGGCTCGAGCTTGAGGTAAAATTAATTTTTTGACCAGAGACAGTTTCAAAAAATAATAATTTTCTTTTAGTTTGTTAGAAAGTGAGTTATAAACAAAATTAGCAGTGTAAATATAATAGAAATATGCACATAAAATGTATCTCTTTAAAGGCTTGGTGAATTAAAGGGTGAAAAATTGGTAAAAAATATCATATATTTACTAATATAAAAAATATTATATTAACAAATGTATGAAAGCCAGATAATAGAATAGAATAGAATAAACTATAATGAAATTTATTATTAATTATATCAAAAGTTATTATGATTTATTTTATTTAGTAAACTACATATGAAATTATTAGTCATTAATGTTCAATATTTCATAAAAGAACAACATTATTTAAGAAAAATATGGATAATTTATACTAAATGGTTAGAAGAATGTACTTTATTTCATTCATTTATAAATATTTATTTTAAGCTTCTTGAATATTAGTATTATAAATGCACATGATTGACGCGTGTAAACATACTATGTCCTCACTTTCAGGAACAATGGTGAATCTTTAAATTGTAAAGGACATATGAATTCAAACAATAACATTGAAAACAGAGAAATGCAACCTGTTTTTAGCTTCTTTCTTGTGTTTACATTTTCTATCCTTTACATCTATTTCTACTTTTTCACTGGTTTATAAGCAATATAAATGCATTCTATATAAAATTAATAATAAGTTCTGCAAAATTGCAATAATTTTAACCGGTTTCGACTTCTTCACTATACCACTATGAAAATATAGGTTAAAATGGAAGTCGCAACGAATTGCAAGAACTAACACAGCGTCCATATGCACCAAACAATTCCTGTTTTCCATTATAAAATTACACATTGCACTTTTATCAACACGAATGGAACGTTCAATCTCAACTAGAAATTAATTAGCTAATCTAAAACGCCATTGATTCCCAACTTTTTGCTCCAGCAATCTCGACCGGTCGATACATTAAACTGTCAATTTTAAACTAGTTTCTACCAATACTCTGAACCAGCGCATTCCGTCATTATCACGAAACCAAAGTGAAAACTGGATTTCATATAACTCTCTCATGGCAGTAATTATTATTAAAAACCAATTCTTTATTTCCCCAATAAAGAGTGCATCGATCCTTCGAAGCGCATGATCGATCGATCACAATGAATTAAAATGTGTCTTCTAACCCGCACAAAGATTTGCATTTGAGAAACAACGTGCATGAATTTGCATGCAATCTCGCGACCAATAATCGTAATTACGAGACACAAAAGGAGCCATTATTAACATCGTCGAATCGACTTTTACTTTCATTGTAAACTCTCGTTGTGGCCATTAACCGCGCCAAGTACCGTCTGGAGTTTGATTCGCCGTACCTTTACTGTCAGAAAATCCTTCGATTTGTGCACAATCACTTTGAAATTACAATCACGTCCCGTGGCAACTGTTCACATGGCCAATGTTCGAATTAAGTGTAACGTTCACGAAAAGGTATACGAGCCTCGGCACGTGGGCTTCTCTTTGGCGTTGCACTGCCGTAGTCTTTCGAAGCCGAGAATTGACTGCGAATAACTTGAAACTACGAGTTGGCGGCAAACGATATAGCGTAAAGAATTGTCAGTGAAAGTTAGATGTTTGTGCAGGCACATAACGGACTTGCGGAACGATTCGCGCTCTGGCAACAATTTAGTGCGTTCTCAACGTCACTTTTCTGCTCATTACTATTTAATTAATTCGACCGTTGTCCGTCAATCATTTCGCGTCTCATTAGAGCGGCAAAAAAGATTATTGATGAGCGTCCGATTATTGTCATCATTTGCCAGCGCATAATTAAGTGCGTTCTCGAGCACCGCGTTGTTTGTTACGGATGCTAAATGGTGCATTTTAGCGCGGCTAAAAATTCAATTCTAAGTTCCATTGAATGTTAACGCACCGAACTCGCGGAGGCGACTTTTAAAAGTCCGATCACACGTTCACCTTGAATCCCTCTGTTACAGTTTTTCACATCTCACCAAAGATACATTGGCGTCGTATATGCATCATTTATGTTTTTCACTTTGTATATTTGCAATGTGTTCTTGCACGTTTAATACCACTTTATGCTGCGAAGGTCTCGCAGTGAACGTCAATTAATAATATCAGATAGACGGTGGTAGCGTTAACTTTTGTAAGAACACGTTTGCAAAAACCATCTTTGCATTTTAATGACGCAAAAGTTTGCTTTTGTAAAGTAAATTCTAAATAACCTTTCAAATTTTTCCAAAGTTGTTTTCGTTTTTATTGAGATCATTGTTTTGTGATATTAATTATGATCCTGCCTTTAAGCGTGCTGTTTTGCGTACCGCGCGTTGTTAGTTTTTGGACAATTGTATCCCGCTGATGTTTCCATCCAAATTAAATTCGAAAAGCATTTTTATTTGTATGCAACTTTGGTCGGGGTAAATGTAGAGGAAGTTGTAATCGGTCGTGGTCTTGGTGAAATTGCAAATATTCCGTACTTTCGTCGTGGTGGCTCGGGCGGAGGGAACGACGGCTCGAGCACCTTTCAAAAATTGGGACAAAATTATTATGAGCCGTCACGAAGCATCTTGAAACTTATGTAATACCGTGCATTTTGTACGAGAAGGTTAATGCTTATCAAAAAGTTTCGAACAAATAACCTATACAAAATATATATGTCAAGTGCTTGCGAATCAAAGAACTTATTTAGAAGGGATTATCGTGCTTTTTACAGTAATATCACTTTGCGAAATGTAAAGAAATTAAGTGGAATAACATAAGAATGTACAACTAGGGATAAAATTATTAAAATTTACAAATTTGAAAAAATATAATTGTAAGTTCCTCTTAATTAAATAAATATATATCAAAATTATTTTATCAATTGCAGACATTTGATTCAATTTCTTTCGTATGTAAAAATAAGATATTAAACAGAATTCAATAAAAATATAAACCTTTATGTCATCAATGGATTTCTCTAAATTGACATCATTCACGTTACCGTTACTGTTATCCAATTCTCCAAGAATTTTTATGTCTTGTTTAACCATTACATTTGTCGTTGGATTAAACTGAAATCGATGATTAGTTAGTAGTTGGTAATACAGAACACTTTTTTTAAATATGCCAATAATTACTTTCGCTAAAGTTTCTTCGAGGTCATCAACCTTACATTCTGCAATTGCAAGTTCTTCGGTCAATCTCATCGTCTGTAAATTTTACATTACGACAGTGTCTTTTTTTTTATCATTTCAGTTTGAGTAGAAATTAAGTATCATAAAATTAAAGTTACTACATTGACGTTACCTCGTTTTCTAACTCATCCATTGTTTCATTTTGAACTCTTTTCTAAAAAGCACATAAAATAAATAAAACGTAGACAAACTGTTATTTATTCTTAGTTAAATACAATTTACTCACTGCTTCCAGCACTGCATTCTCATACTCATCTCGTTTATTTTTTAGATTAATCACGTCATTCAAATTCTACGAAGGAAAAAGTTTGAACGTTATTACTTTTAGTTTAAAAAGAAAAGAGAAAAGATCTAAAAATGGATAAAGCAGAAATAATCGTATTCCTGTCTAGAAGTTTTAACCGATAATGCAAAAAATTGATTAAACGATTAAGAATCAATTCTAATGTTTGTTTTTGAGGTTATATTTAATAACGACATCTAAACTCATAAACTCACAGTCCTGTTTTTATTCACGGTAATCCACAAATGCTGATTTATTTTTTCGATTCGCTGCACAACCTATAAAACAATAAAAGTTTAATTGAAGAAGATATAAAACTAAGATATATGTTTTACACGTTATAAAGTGGTTTACCTTGTTCGCATAGTAGAGTGCAGCATAAAATAAGACGTATGCAAAAATGTAGAGGAAGAAATTATCCGGAATGTATTCACAAAAGATTGACTATTGATGACAATTATAAGATAAATCAAAATATATTGAAAGATAAAAATGTATGTAAAAGTTACTATAATAATTTATTGACCTGAATTTTTCTTAATGAATGTAAATATGTCAAGACCTTACATGTAATAATAATATGTTTTATGCAATTTAAGTAATAAACAATGTCAATACAGAACACATATAGAAAAAGTCGGAAGTAACAGTTAAATCCAAAATATTTACATAGTTTGAATATTATAATGAAACTGAAATAAAGTATAAATAAAATTTGTAGTAAAAAATGGAAATTCTTACATTGTCATAAATATACAATACATCAGATGGTCTTGTACGTTTTAGACGAGCGTTGAAAGTACTTCTCTTTCTTTGCATTTTGTATATTTATTAATAAACACATAAGCACGCATGGAAATTCATTTTTCTATAATTTTAAAACTTGTTGAATACCACTTATACTGAAATTTTTTAGTACAACTTGACATATTTATTTGACAACTAACTCGAATACATATACAATGGCATATCAGTGTAACCAAAATTTAAATACGTCAAATTCATATGTTGACAACTTCGTATAATTAAATTCTATCTACTCTATGCGCTGAAATTTAAATATTAATAATCTATTTTTAATTTTAAAATAATCTAATTTTAATGAAATGTTCAAACATGAATAACTAAAAATAATATACAATGTTTACATTTATAAACTGAGTTCTTAAACTTAAATAATAATAAACTATTAAGAAAATGGGATTCTACTTGTTCTATATATATAACTAAAACTTCATTTAATTAAATCTTTTTAAAGCAAAGAAAGTGTTTTTCTATTTAACTAAAAATAAAATGTTTAACTAAAATTAAATATTATAATAAATTTATTTTTATCAAAACAATTTCAAATACATTTTGTTTGATATAATTTTACAATATAAAAAACAATTTTATTTAAAAAATATTGACTAATATATTTAAAATCCATAAAAAATATATTGTGTTTATTATGCAATATACTGAATTTAATATACAACTTTAATTAAAAAAAAATTACTGGTGTAAAATAAATTAAGAAAGAAATAAAAATTAATTGGGTCGCTTTCCCTTCAAGATTTCAAAAATGTAACTTTATACGATACGCTTGTCATCTTATATCGCAAATATAAAAATAAAGTAAACAGCAGAAATTATCAAATATAATATTTTATATGAAAGTATTTATTAATAAAATAGATAAATAAATATACAATTATAAAACAAAATATATTTTTTCTATTTTCTGATTTTTATGAATTATTATATATAATAACAATTAATATACTATTCTTAACATTACAAAAAGTTATTTATAAAATACTGTAATGATTTGATAAAATTTAATTTGACCCCGACAATGACATCAGATACTTTAAATTAGTCTAAGCGTATGAGTAAGAGAGTTTTAATAAAATGATATCTCCACCACTGAGTTTATTTCACTCTGAATCCGAATTAGCTACCATACTTTTCGACATGATATTAACAAAGTAAGCAATTTAATCGGTGAGACGTGACCTGAAATTGAGGTCGTTAATTGAACATTTTCTAATGAACACTCGACAATCGTACATCACTAAAGAAGTTTCTATATGTTCATCTGTCAAATAATAAATAAAGGTTTGAATTGCACGTATCTCACTTATAATTTATATCTGAAGCATCTTTATTTAAAATTTACTTATTATTGACATCAACACTAAACTATCACTGTTACTAGGTTTATTATGTGAAATTATTTCAAATTACTTTAATTAAATTTTATGTAGTTTCATTATATTTTTTTTAAATCTACATATAATAATAATAGTAATAAGAGCTAGTATACTTTCTGGCATTCTGAGACTCTATGCTTCAATGTTAAGAACTTTGCCAGACAGTCTGGTAAACGTTGTCACTTTTTCAAGCACTATTTATCAGAACTTTAGTACCTCTTATCATATTGTCAAGCATTATTTTATACAGGAACACATAGAGCTCAGGATTACTATACTATTTTTCTGAGTGTATGTAAGGCTACAATATTTGTCAACTATATTGTTTTCCTCGATACAAATTTCTACTCAATGATTGTGTGAATTTTATTTCAATATTCACAAAAAAATTATTTTATTTATCGCGAGTATTTGTCATCATGCCATTATTGACGACGATATATTGACAACAATTCACTCATCCCTTACGAAACAATGATACACTTTTTGTGAACTCACATTTCCCTGAAAAGTTAACTAACATGCATTCCATGGAAACCGTAAATAATTACCATAAAAGAGATTCACGCGAGTCGAAGCAATCAGCATTTCGTTATAACCACTTGCGGTTTACAAATGGACACGAAACACCAACAAACTGGAGTTCCACTTGAAATCGATACACAACTTTTCCCGAAGTCTCGAGGAAACTAAACATCGGATTTCTAACAAACTTTCACACGGTTTGAACAACTGCACATAAATGTTTGTTAATAGTATCACAATGAACGAATGAATTTTGCAAAGCGACTAAAGTAAACGGGCGCGAGTCTCGAGCAGCGTTGAATATTCTTCGCGCGAAGGATTGAAGCGAAGCTTAATTGTACCTCGTAAAGTAATTTCAGGTTAGGTTATTACGGACGTGCGAATGACAGTCTAGTCGCGACAGCTTTAGCGCTGAACTTTATAATTTTACGAGGCTTAATCTCTCGGCGCGCGGTCATAGGGTATCCCAGTGACGAGGATGGAGAGCGGTATTAAGGAGACGGGCAATAGTCTCGCTGATACATCTCCGACGGGTTGTATATAAACTAAGGTAAAGCACGCGACAAAGCTCGCGCATAATTTGAGTACTTGGCGCGAGCTGAGCCGAAAGATATACCGAAACGAGGCGCTCGTAAAATGGCCACGCCGCGCAACCGAGCAACCAAATCTCGGACTACACCGCGCGATCAAACAAACTACGCGTTACGCCACCGGCATTGTTATAGTTTCCACTATTCTTGGTATTATTCATGTTTCTCGGTTCGCCAATGTCACCGTGCTTTCACCGCGAAACTTTTCCTCGGTATTTGCATACTTTTCGTCCTAACGGTTCTGCATTATGCGCTCCTCCATTGGTACGAAATGAAAACTTTTACTACCCCGCAGGAAAATCTTAAAAATGAATGGCCGAAGTGAAGCGTAACTGTTTTGTTTTGATGAAATTTTTTCGCGGGATATGTTGTATCAAACTGTTGTGTATTGTATAGCTTTATACGAAAACTTAATGGTATAAATAATGGCGCACAAGGTGATGTGCTGGATTTTGTTTAACTCGACATTTTGTAAACTTTTACGATCCTTTTCGTTAATTCCTGATCTTTATATTTTTTTGTCTGATTTTCGTAATAAGGTTTATAATTATAATATGTTGCATTCATTGCTCAATGAACTTTATGCTCGTGATAATGTTTAAAGTTCGATAAATGTCATATATATACATATTTCTAATAAATAACAGATAAAATATATAATGAAACAAAAACCTTGGTACTAAAATTCACTTTCAAATTTGTAATTTAAAGTGACCTCTGATGTGGGCAATTTGTCAGTTTGCAAATAATTGTAAATTTAAATAAGACTTAAATTAATGCTTACATAATCAATTAATTAAAACACATTAGTTGCCGTATAATCTTAAATTTGCGAGAAACATAAATCTATTTCTTGTCGACATTAATTACTTGGATACAAAAAGTAGATTCTAAAAATAGTAATCTAACGTTTTCAATGAGCAGAGCGATAAGTATAGAGCAATAAATCAGGGAAGCCAGTCTTATTCGGCAGCGCATGGCACGAAAATAAAACATCTTAAAGTTTTGTCGCGGGAGGTCAAAGGTTTCTTCCAGTAGTAATTAAATTAATATGTTTACGGTCTCGTTTATACTGCTTTGCTAAGATATTGGAGTAAAAAGCTTGAACGCGTAGCGGTGCAGAATCGGCTTTAAAAATATTGTGACTAAGATGTTTCTTTATAAGTATTGCAAAAAATGCAACAGTTAGGATTTCAAAGATACTTTTCGACGCAGTTTATGATGTTATATAATTAACCCAAAACCCTTGTATGAAAATTAATAATTTCAACTCAAACTTCTGTTATTTCATTGACTATTCATTTACTTTAATAGACACAATAATCAAAATCAAATGATCATTAGAATTATAATAATAACAATAATAATCCATATATTCAGAGATAAATTTGACAATTACAGCTTAGTTAATGTATCTGATAAGAAGAGTTATGCTAATTTTGTTCAAAACATGGGAACATCAAACCGTAAAAAAAATATTTGTAGATCACCGAATATAATACGCAATAGAAGTGATTGCAAAAGAAAATATATGACGGCAAACTAGCTCGAATCGCGTCCCCCAATTAAGTAAATAATCTGAATTCTTCGGCGGCGATAACTAAAAAAGTGCGCACGAGATTTCATCTAATTTGTACGAGCGACAATACGTATCGCTGATTGCATCAAGTATTTGCAAAGCAAACAATAAATCCGCACCCCACGTGGCCAAATATGGCAGGATGGCGGAATGAAAAGGATGGGCACTTGGCGCGCTAAGCAGACGCATCCCGATTAATATTCCGTATTTAAAGAATGTTAGATTAGATCGCGCATTAATGTGCCGGTGTGCGTGTGCGAGTACGTGCTTCGCGCGGAGAGACGGAAGGGCTGACGCGCCACTTGTCGTTTCCCATGATGCCTTGCGGGCAGGGTTGACAAACTAAATACGAAGTTATCCAAACAGACCCGGGGACAGGGTTAAATCGAGCTTAAGCCGGCGAGTCGGGCCGCGCAACTGCGCGGATACATTTACGCAATGCAAACATCGAATCAACTGCAAAAACATTTTCAGCCCACTTTGGATCACTTAAAGGAATCCGCGTATCGCTCGTCTCGTTTTCACTTTGTGTCGACGACGATTGGAACCGATGGCTGTTTATGTAAAACAGCGCCGCCAGACGAGGGTCGGCCCGCTCGACCGAATCCACTCGACGCGTCAAAAACGTCAGTTACACATCGACGCGGGAGAAAGCGCGCGCTACTGTTTCAGCAACCCCCTTTCTGGGGCCACGGCGCTTCCACGACGACCGTGCCATTACCCGAGCATTATGGCAAATTTATTGTTCCCCCTTTCACTCGTAACCTCTCTGGAAACAAAAAAAAAAAAAAAGAAAAACGGAAAAGAATAAAAAAAAATCAGCAACGGTCTCGTTCCCGACGAATAATGGAATCGTTTTCGCGTATCCTCGAGCGTTTCGAAAAAAAAAATATACTAACAACAATCGCATTTCGAGTATCGAATGTTAAATAATGATCGCGAATTTTCTGAACAATCCAATTAAGCGTGACTGCTCGCTCGGATTATTAACGAACTCGCTCGGGGTCGCGTTTTCCCCTAACCCGAACGATCCGTGGACTATTTTTAATTCAAAGTCCAAGTGATGTACTCGTAATGGGATTATGTTACGTAACTGTTATGAGCGGAGGGGGGAAGTAGAGGGCGCCACCGAACGTCGATCTCCACCCAATTGCTGTTCGCCGAAAGAATGCGCATCGGGATAACTAATTTGGCCCAAGCAGTATTTGCCTAATCGCGGCCGGATGTCGGATTGACGTATTACTTTCTGGGATTTGTCCGTAACGGGTGGTGGTGAGGGGGCACGGGGGTGGCAGCAAACGCGTCTTGGGCGCAATGCGAAACAATTTGCATGCTTCGCTTTTTTGTCGGACGACGAATGCCGGGACGTTTGACGGGGTTTTTTGTTCGATTGGCTGGTCCTTAAGAGCCGCAGCGAGGAAGAAAAATGATCGAGATTGTGATATCGGCATCGCTCTCCTTTTTGCCCGACGCATCCGCAGTCGACATCGGGGCGTAATCGATTTGCCGTGAACCGAGCCGTAAGTCACCCCGCAGTCAATGTGACAAGAAAGTCGCTTCTACGGCAAAGGCGCCAACGGAGCGAGAAATTACTCATCGTTCTGATTGAGGTTAATTAATTAGATAATTAAGTCCCCGCAGCGAGGCAGCGAAGCTCGCGATGCCCAACGTAGAGACGGCGGACGTATTTGCGGCGGTCCTTGTCTCGCGCCGGCTCATATTCCCGGAAGGAGTTTCGGCAGCCAAGTTCGTTATAAAAATGCCCCTCCATTCGTTGTTACTGAAAGCGCCCCCTACCTCCGGCGCTCATTAATTCGCCGCTTCCTGACGTCGATGCACTTCCAACCAAAGCGAGACTTAACGGAAGACTTAACCAGGATCTCATTATCTCCACACGATATTTCGCGAAAGCCCGAAAATCCCGCGAACGTGATGGCGCCCGCCCTCAACCCCCCTTCCCCTTGGACCCCGCCCGGCGAGCCCAACCTCTCTCCCGTCTCACGCTCCTGAATATTCATGCAAATGCTGCATTCCGCGACGACACCGAGCCACGCCGTGACTTTTTTCAGGTGATCGCGCCCGATTGCGAATAATGTCTGAAGGTAACACCCCGGGTCCGCACCCCGCAAACCCACCCCGTCCTCTATTAAGTCTCCGACACTTGTTACCCGCCGATCCGCCTAGATCGAGCCGCGCAGAGCTGCAAACTTTTCATCTTCCGCAAACTGCATTCGTCATATATTTTTCACGTGACTTGCGACTTTGGCCGTAAAACTTCTCGACGCGTTATATTACACTGTATATATATGTATGTGGGTGTGGGTGTGTGTGTGTGGTTGTGTCTGTACGTATATATCTAGGTGAATATATATGCATGGCTCAACGTACGTGAGTTGAATCGTTAAATCGGTTAAAATGAAATGAGAATATTTTGAGTATTTCTTAAAATAAATGAAATATTCTGTCAATGTTGGAGAAGGATAATTATGCGAGTATTTTTGAGTTTCGTCGAGTTCGTTTAATAACTCTGCCGATTAATAAGAAAATTATTCAAACTTCTGACTTTTCTTTTAAAAAAGTTATAATACACGAAAATAAAATTTGGCAATAATAACGATAATTAATTTATAATTTAACTTTGAGAAAAAATGTTTCACCTTTACGGAGCATTACACCAAGGATAAATGATAGTACACGTGCAGTTAACTTTCATGAAAGCTATAACATTTTAGTTCTTATTGCCGAAGTTTTTATTAAAATAATCATTAGTCTGGTTAGTTCGATTAGAAATCTGATCACCGTGGAAATTAATCAGATTCCTTTTTTCATATACATAGCTCTTTTTATGTTTATTTTTATATATAATTTTATTTTATACATAAATACTGTTTACTAATTGGATTATCAGTATGAAATACATATTAACATAGTTATAATTTTGACCTTACATTTAATGACATTAATTAACATTGACATAAAGAAGATAATATTTTAAATGTAATTTTGCTTAAGTTAAAGCTATTTTATCATCAAAATAATTGGATTTTTTTTTGACAAAATTTTCAGTGGAAAGTTCAATTATTATTAGAACTATCCGGTTAAAATAAATAGACATTTTTTACGGGGCGTGCAAATACAAGTGTAACATGTTAAGGGCGAAACGCAATTCGCGACGGGTCAATCTTTTCCCGCATAATTCGCCTAAGATTCAAGAGAGTCGGAAACTTTGTGACATTCGCGTTGCATATCCACATTATCGCGAACATTTCGTATTCAAGATAACGCGGAGAAAGCAAATAGCTTCCCGACGCGGCTTAACTTTAATTACCGCAGGCGAGGCCGCGCAAAGAATACGAATAATATCCTTCATAAGTAAACAATCGTCGTGGCAAATTGACACCGCGCGGCATCGATAAAGTTTTAATGAACTTTTTTGAACGTCTCCGATTCCGCTGGTGACTCGCGAATAAATGAATAATAAGGAACCGCCCCCCCCCCACCCTGGAAACGAAATAAGCGGGGCTGCAAAATTTCATCGCGCCGGTTCAACGTTCCCGAAATCAGCGTTCGCGCGATATAAAAAGGTATACGACTTGGGACGCGCATTTGTATTGCCGGTAATATATGCAGTTCGCTGCATACGCGCAGAAATAAGGAAACGTCGTTGTACGAAGTCGTAATAAATATTGCTCTTTATGACGCGACTCTCTTGAGATAGAAAGAAAATTGGGAGAAGTTTTGGTGCGGCAAGTTCGCGGATACGAGGCGGTCGCTCCCTTTTTCCACGATAAAGGGGGGTTTCCTCGGTGCGCTTCCGCAAATCTGAAAGCCAAAGACTCAATTCCAGCGCGATACCAAGCATGAAATAAGTGTACACAAATCCCGCGCGCGGCTTTTTTCCGCATTACCGGGGCAAAATAAATTTACTCCCCGGAGGGGAGGACGCGAACGCCCTCTACGTTCGTATCCAAAAAGAACGCGAGCCAAGGCGGAGATAACGCGGCCGTTTCGAACGCGCGCGTGCCGTTATAAAAGCATAAAGATGTAATCGCGGCGGCGAAACGCGTCGCGTGCGCGCTCAAACGCCAAAAGCGCTTCCGCGAGCGTTGGTTCGCGGCCAAATGGCGTATCCGGTCGCGCGACGGCTCGCCACGATTTACAGCGTCGCGCGGGGGATTCATTACCGCGGCGGATTTGTCGCGCAATTTCCCGCGACCGGTGTAACGAGGGGGAGGGCAACGGGCGGATTGTCGCGTCTTTGTAGGATTGCCGCGTCATCGATGCGACGGTTACAATCGACGTCGTCTGTCGTCGAGTGTATATTACATTGCTAATAAGAAGCTGAGTGGCGAACGAGCATTAATTGTAATTAGCGAAATTGCGCACATACAAGCCGGGCTCGCAGCTTCAGACGGGTTAGACTGACTTTGATGGAATTTCTCGGAAGTGCAGTGCACCTTGGTTGATTACTTGTCGATTTAACTATTATTCATCGTAATAAATGAAACAAGATCTGCTGGATATATTAGAATCTGAGATAATTTCATATATTACAAGTAAAGGGGATCGAGTCTATGGAAATGGGTTAATGAATCGGATTTTTGATCATTAATTTTACTTTTAAATTGTTTTTACGTCAAGTGAAGTGAAAGTAAATTTAAATAAATTATTATAATATTGTGAAAGTAAATTTAAATAAATTATTATAATATTGTCATTGTAGCAAAATTTGCTTTATTGTTTCAAAGACTCTGTTGTAGGCCTTTTCCAGTCGTCTTAGATGTCTTATGACACGTGTATTAATATATTCAATTTAACAACATTCTAATTCATTTAAATGTACGGATTTTTAACTTTTAAAAACGTTATTCATATATATATATATATATTTGGTTTTCAATAATTTAATCATTATTTCAAATTCTAATATTCCTCGTTAATGAATAAGACACAGGTATGTTATATTAAAATATTTCTATATCGATCAAATAAAGTGGGCCACCTCTAAATTTCATAACTAAAATAGAAAATCAATTCAAAAACTTACCTTGATGTCCAATATAAACAATTTATTGACGCCACAAGCCTTCGATAGCTCAGATGGTAGAGCGGTGGACTGTAGTTGGTATGTGTCATCATAGGTATCCATAGGTCGCTGGTTCAAATCCGGCTCGAAGGAATTTTTTTGCTTCCTGAAACAATATTATTTTATTTATATATAAACTGAAAATCAAAAATAACATACTTTTTAAAAACTCGATAAAAATTCATAATCATTCTATTATATATTTCTTTACCTATAAAAATTCTGTGATATATAAACTTTTCCAATAGAGCTCACATTTGAATTGTTCGTTAGCTTCAGAGTCAATTCTGGGGTATAAATTTAAAAAATATTTCCGTGCAAGTAACAATTTTACATGTATATATGTACACTATTGATAATGTTTAGTCGATTGGGGCTTCGACAAGACAAAGACTGCCGAGTCATTCAGAACCGTGTAAACATTAAACTTCATACAAAAATAAAAGCAAAAACTAATGAATACTTTAAAACGATATTTTATCATTAAACATACCGCCAAATATTCGATTCATTAATTTTAAATCACGACATATAATATTAACAGCCACAATTAATCTATTATATCACTTGTTAGTATAGTGACAACTAACATTACTTACAACGTCTCTGAAACTAACGAACGTCAAGCCGATTTATTTTCGACTATCTATACCAACGCCATTTTCATTTATCATCTAGAATACACTGAAAGAAAAGCTTTCCAGTGAAAAATGTCTAGTTACAAACTGTCTATGTTGCAGGTGAATTGCTCTCATTTTGAAGGGCAATTATTTACCCCGAATAAACAGCGTCGCCCCGAAGCTGAATATTTACACAGCGCGGCGAATTGTTTGTGTTCGGAAACGTTAGGTGGGATCAATAAAATCTTCTTCTTCTTCTGTCAATAATGCACGGGCGTGACACCGGCTCGAACTCTATTTCGATAATGATGGAACATTAGCAGGGACACGAAGCGACTGGAATCCTTCGTTCGGAGCGCTCCAAAGTGGCTTAACAATTGTTTGCTTATCCGTGCTAACCTGACTGTTCTCCATGCCCGGACTAAATCTAATCGAAATACCCTTCGTCATTATCAAAACACGTACCATTGTTCTGGGATCCTCGGAAAAGAAGACGAACAAAAAACAAGTATTAAGTGCAACATAATTGAACGAACCAAGAATACAATAGAATCGGCGTAAACAAGGCGAATGAATTGACAGAGGTACAAAATCTCTATGGATGACTTTGATTTCCAGTTAAGAACGGCATTCGATCGAATCTTACGATTTCTTTGTAAATGTCACGAGTATAAGTTATGCTTGTATAAAATTGAGTAGTATTTTTTTATCAAAAAGGAAAGTAAAACTTATTTTAAAAAAGTGAACTGAAAATATGCTCAAAATATTATTTATATTTATAATAAAAATAAAATTATGTTCAAAATATTTAATTAAACTTTACATCGGTGAAGTAATATATTTTGTACGAAAAAGGAATAGTTGTCGGTTTTGGCAAATGCAATTTTCGCAAAATAATGCCTAACCGAGTTGTATTGGGGATTTCGTTGAAATTAAATTTCAATAACTTGCAGTCGTTTTAAATTTACTTCCTCAATCTTTTGCGATGTCATCTATTATATCTCTTATAATATCATCTGTTATATAGTAGGTCTATTCAAACGACACCAAAGACTCATACTCGATCGACGACGGAAATAAATCATCCTTCACCATAACCTGAATAAAATTAACGCATCTCTGAACTTTTAAATCCTTTTTGTTAGGGAGATCGCGCGGAGCAACGAAATCTCGTCACCAGACCGATTCTTTTCCACGCGGCTGGCTGCTTTGATTCTCGCAGGTAACCGAGCACTTAGCGCGATCGAAACGAAGAATAAGGTCCGATATTTTTGGGCGCGGAAGCATAAACGAGGGGGGGGGGAGCAAGGGAGGATTCATCGAGGCATGTCAAATCTCCCCTCGAGTTGTCCACGACCCTAGATGGAATCTAAAACGATTTAACAATGGCACTTGCTTGTCTTTTCGAACTGTCGCGACACGTAACACGACACGCTGGTGTTTATTCCAATTGCGCTTCGCGCGAAAGATGGCGTTAGGGTCGGATCGGCGACCAAGTGTCCCGGTTTGCTGTCAGTCAACGATCAACCAAGCGTAAGGCGAAATCATTGTTGCGATAACGAAATAGAAGATAGAAATTGGAATGGGGTGGCCTGATTGCACGTCACTCGGGCCAGATCGAAAAATATGCCGTGACCTGAAATTAATTTGAGTGGTTTCCGCAAGAGCGATCGGCGTTGATTAATTGCCGCGCCGCCGTCACGACGGCCACGGCCCCTCCAGGACGAGCGGCTAAGATACACGCCGAAGCTCGGCCGAATACCGAGCGACAATGGCTGGTATTCCAAACTCAGAACTTGCATCGTTCCGACACGTGAAAATCCCCGACCAATGCGAACACGCCGAGATATTATTTCGACGCGTCCGAAAGCTTCGTTCCCGTCCGCTATTGTACTCGGGGTTTTCTCAAATTATACACAATTACACGGGAATGCACGTAGCATTTGATTCGTATAAAGTGGATTGTGTGATTTGGAAAATAATGGGGACTTTAGGGGATCGAGTTATGACGGCTGTCTTTAACCTGGCGTATTGTCAATGGCACGAGGGGAAGGAATGAATTCAATCAAACTTTTGTTCGCGCTTGCCGGAGAATGTGTTACTATAACTTTCGAATTGATTAAATTTTAATGGTATTCCGTTTGACGGTATACCATTAATTTAAGGTTTGCTCATTTTCAATGCGAAAGATTGTTCATTTTGTTCATTCCATTATTATTTGAAGTGAATTAATTTATACAACAAATAAATTATTTTATACAAACTTGAAAGGTTCGTGAAAAATGTTAACATTTTATATCTTGCTCAGTTAACTATACCGTATCCCAATGTTCTGTTAGCACGGAATATGTTAATTTTTACTTTTTTTTCTGCAGTGTAGAAAAGTCTTAATTGATTTTCATAGAAAATTAATATATATACATTAAAATTATAGTTTGTTTAATGAGAGAAATTATTAATGAATATTTCGATGAACGTTCATTAAATAAGATGGAGAAAGATAATTTTGTTATTGTTTACATGCTACATAAGCAGTGGTACTTGCTTTTACAACGTCAAAAATCTATTACCTTTCAATATCAATTTGTAACAGTAAACAATTTGTAAAAGTGAAATTTTAAGCATTCCAACCAAAAATATATTAGCACAATAGTTAAATGAACTTTGTGTTGAGAAACTATCGAATACATATCGACCATCGATTAAATAAATAAAAATCATCTGGAACCATATTAATATTAATTTAATATAATTAAAAAGAAAAAAAATTTAACTTATTATTATTATTTATGCACAACTAATAATAAGTTTTAATTGTTTAAATAATTAATAAAAAGTTTCAACAAAAAAATTCCTTCGAGCCGGATTTGAACCAGCGACCTATGGATATCTCCAAGATGACATAAACCAACTACAGTCCACCGCTCTACCAACTGAGCTATCGAAGGCTTAGAGCCGACGACCGATAAAATACTTCATAGACTGCAGCTTGATTTCTCGACGTTTATGGCTATTTTTATAGTTTAAAATGTCGTTTTTTTCATAAATTCAATTATTTCTGTATTTTAAATATAAGATTCAATGATTATATACTTTTAAAAGGTACAATTTTGTATTGAAGAATATAAGATGTATATGAAGTTTAGTACACGATAATCACAACTTTGCATTCTATTTCAAACAATATTTATAAAATAAATTAATTTATATAAAAAAATTAAGCAAATTCTTTTAGGAAATGAAATACACTTGTGAATGTATTAAAGATAATTATACATTTGTACAATTGAAATATCTACTTTATTCATATGGTTTCTAAATAATGGTAATGTTTATGAAATTTTTAAATTAAAGTTAAATAAAGCTCAATTTTTTCATGGTATATTTTAAAATGTTTAAAAAATTTATTTAATTCGACAACCCAGATTGCTTATAATTTATGAAACATCAAAAAAACGTACACTTGACACTTGAAATCAGAAGTTTCAGTAATTACATTATCTTTACGAAATCATTTTTACTATTCAAGTTTATAATTATGGCTTTTAATTATACGTATACATTTTAATTATATCCATTTCACTAATACTACAAATTTTATAGACTTAAATATTTCTACAACTCTAATCTCGATACTGATTTATATAATGCAAATACGTATGTTAAGAAAATAAAATATTATATAATTATTCAATCTAATATTATCTGCATAATTAATATATTATAAAGAGTAATCTATACATTTATTTAAAATAAATTTCGTCAAGTGTATATTTATTAAAATGTTAACATTCATAAAATCAAGTTAATTGCCAATAAATGTATAAAAGTATTTAATGACTTAATTTACTTCATATAAATAATTAATAAACAAAAATTGCAATAAAAATTCAAATATATTATTAATAACAATCATGTAAAAATATAATATTATTTTAGTTTTGTATACGTTATTAAGATATCTTTTTATACACTCACAAAACTGTCTATTTAAGAGTAATAGAATATTCTTATATTAAACAGGACTTCCATTCATTATATGGACAAAACAAAATTCTATTTATAATAAGAATAAATAATTCTTATAAAGCATATATTTATCTAAAGAATAATTCCGGTTGCAATTCAAATGCGCGAATCGACCAAAAAAAGACATGTCATTTGCGCGAACGGTAACCGATCAGTTGCGCGAACGGAAACCAATTACTTGCGCGAACGGCAATACCAAGTAATATATGAAATGCGCAGCTAGTTCAAAATCCATGACAGCAATTTGTGGTTTAAATTCATAATCTAAATGAAGCAGTAAGAGTAACAATTGTTAATGGTATTAATTAATGTAGGAAATATTCAGAAATATTTAAAATGAAAAACTAAAAATCTAACTTGATAATTCCGAAATATGTTTCCACATTTTGATATAGCAGTTAGCAGATTTGTTTGGCAGAAAGCAAAATACGAGTTGTCTATAAACTCCGCTGTCGTATGAGTGTATTGTGTATAATTGATGAAAGTTAGGTTAGTTTAGTTAGTTTTAATTAACTCGAAACCAAGTTCCGTGGCATAAGCCACGGTAGAATAGTTGATTTATTTTAAAAACTAACTAAACCAACTCTTTTTCGCCACGGTAGAATAGTTGATTCGTTTTAAAAACTAACTAAACCAACTCTTTTTCGCCACGGTAGAATAGTTGATTTGTTTTTTAAAAACTAACTAAACCAACTCTGAAAGTTCGTAAACGGTTACTTGTAGATAAATAATTCAAAATATTTTGATGCGATTCATAAGGAAACCTTTAAAATGAGTTTATATCTAATAATTCTTTATTCGCGCAAATGATTGATTTCTATTCGCGCAAGTGATCGATTTCTATTCGCGCAAGTGATCGATTTGCTTTCGCGCAAGTGATTTGAAGTATTACTACATTTCGCGCAAATGAAATTCAACGAACAAAGGTCTTTGCCATCTGTAATAATAAATGTTTATAATATAAATATATAAATATTTTTCCTGTAGACTATACGAGCGGAATTCTCATGTACATATAGCTAGCTACCTATATATAAGTATAGAGATATACACGGAGAGAAAAGATTAATAAAATTTACTGACATTCTTAGTAAACTGGTTATATATTGGCAAAATTTGAAAAATTACTATCTTAAGTTAGTAAAACGTATCAATTTGTTGACAATGATTCTTAGAAAGCTGACACTTTTTACTAAGGATAGTAATTTTTCAATTCTTACAAGTATATGACCAGTTTACCAACAATGTCAGTAATTTTTATTAATCTTTTCTCTCCGTGTATAAATCGCTTTTCTTTTACACCAGAAATTACCTTTCACTGATTTTACCTTCCCGTAAAAAGTTCAACTTCAAAAATCTCTTACTAAAAAAAAATTCCCGCGTTATTATCAATTTTATACCCAAACATTTAACTGTAATAATACTTTTATGAAATTTTACATAAAATACTTATTACATAAAATAAAAAACAATCGACCTGTAATTGCCATATTTATACCAATTATTGACGAAAGTCTTCCGAGATCAACATTTCCATATTCAACACAAACAATTACAAGACACGCCACGCGTACGTTACTTCATACTTACATCAACGAAACCTCGCAAAAAAGAAAACAATTGTAATTCCCATCGAAATACTTATTCACGATTCCACGTTGCGTAAGTGGTTCGCCACCTCCGCTGATCATTTACGAATTTTCACGCGAACGATTAGTCGCGGCTAATCGCGCCGTCTGTGTAAAGAACGGCCTTTTTGCCGCGGCGACGGCAGATCTTGGGCAACGCTCACTTCGCGCACAAAATCCGGGACACATTGGCTCTTTTTGCGGGCCACTTTTTGCGCCCTCGCACTTGCCGCGCGCGACACGTCGCGTGTGTCACGAAATTTCGCGGCCCAGCACAAAGGCCCGATTGAAATCGATGCGTGAACGTTGCACTCCCAAGGCTCCGGTGCTCGCGCAAAAAGGCCGTCATTGTTTCGTGTAATAATTTGTCAATCTTGTTCTGCGATTGTTTTGCGGACATCGATGGAAGGAAGCGTGTAAGCATGCGGGTACTTTTTGTCAAATTACAAAAAAAAAGAAAAAAAACAATTGAATCGTGATATACTGATAGCGCGGAGGATCAAAAAATTGTAGCAATTTCGTCGCACAAAGGGAATTTTATTTGTCATGATATGAAAAATGAATTTATTTAAATAGAATTGACGAAATGGTTTAAGTATCGTACGTTGCACAAACGATTTTCTATCGACTCGATTATGTCGCGCTTTTCGTAATTGCTGACTTTTTGAAATTGACAGCGATTAAAGTGAAAAAAAAAGATCATTTCTTTTTTTTTTCTTTGTTGCCTTTGTAAATTAATATATAATAGAACAATCGCGTCGAGTTGCACGTTGTACATTGTTAATGGGAAAACATGTTTCTTAGGATTCAGTATATTTAGAAGAAAGTTGAGTTAAAAATTATTGCCCTATTAATACAAAAAGAGTGTTGCAATGTCCGTTTCAGTTTGATTCCCAAGATATCATTTGTAATATCTTAAGATATGTTATGGGTATCTTCAAGATATTTTGTGTATCTTTTGCTATTAGGGCTGAATGAAAAGTGGGGACAAAGTAATCTTCTTGTCATATTTAACATTTAATTTAAAAAAATTTATAAGACTTGTAAAAATTTGTATAATCCAGCATAGTACAAATGATTGTTTGTCTTATAATCACTTTTATGATAATATATTATTTTTTATTGTATTAAAATGATTAATATAATTATATTAAATTAGTTCAGTAAAGATTACTTTTTGAAAATCTTTCCTATATAGGTTTCTCAATTTATAAATGTATATAAATGTTGGTCTATATATTGTAAGTATTAAATAACATATATAAAATGTAAAATAACATAACAACTTTATAAAATAACAAAAGAATCAAAACTGTCGCACTGCACAGTTTGTGTATGTTCCTCATGAAGGTGCGCAATCAAAACGTACGATTGTCCTGATCATAATTGACGGTTGCGTTTAACATGGGTATTATTTGTAACTGAAACGTGCTGTGTTTAAACACGATAAGTACATGTATTGATGCCATTAACAGATAACTCAAACATATTGGTATTGTCGGTGTATTAAACGATTTTGATTCATTTAATAATATTTCTTTTCTTCGTCTTAATGATAATACGACAACAATGTAAACATAGCTGGCATAATCCTTTCGTTTTTTTCCTTATTGAACATTGACATAATCTAGTTGCATGCGTCTAAACCGTGATAGAATTGTTTCGTAAATTCGTAATTGATCTAGATGTCCGATAATTTGAGTGTGTTTGTTTAAGGGTAAATATTCGTCGTCGATTGTTTATATTCCAGAATTGACTAATTAAACGTTAATTATAGTTTTAAATAATGATTGAAATAGAATCTTGCATGTACTTAGTGTTTGACTAATTACAACGTTGCCACGCAATGCAATTTGCGGGATACTTAAAAGAAAATTAACTGTATATTATTAATTGATGATTATTTTATGAAAATTCTGAGGAGGGGGGGGGGATAAAAATGTGATTTTTTTTTAATTATGGTCCGAATGAAGTAAAGTGAGAAATGATTCGGGCAGATTAATAAACGAAATGCTAAACTGGAACGGTATTCTTCGAGAAACGAGTCGGTGAATGTGAATCGGTGTAAAAATGCAAATACGTTAATGGAACGTACTGAATTTGACTTGAATTGTAGGTGTATTAAAATAAATATCTATAAAATTGTAGTATCAAGCCCAACATTTAATCCCTGAGGAAAAAAAGTAATATTTAAATTTAAAACATGATATATTAATTTAGAAATATCTCCCGTATATATTTTTAAAAGTCGTATAATTTCAAAACTTCCCTAATCTTTATAGCGAAAATATTTCTTTTTCAAATATATCCTTACATTGATATGAAAAGCAGTCATAATTTATGATATTTCTTTTTCAAAAAAGCAAATCCTTTCACCGTAAAGAGAATTCCATTTGATCAAAAATTTAACCGAAAATCAATCCAAGTAGCCTATTTTTACTTTTATAAATTTTACATGTATAGTTGTGTAATACATGACGTAAACGAAACAAAATTTATGTAAATTTGCACAAATTCTTTGTTCCTAGTTCAGATTTTTGAACATCAAAACATTGAACTATCTGTGAACCGTTCGATTACCGTTCAAACCTAGTAATTATAAAGGCATTTAGATCGTTTCGCGAAAAAATTGTGCCAGTCGAATGTCGCGCGTTACTGGGAAGTCGACCTTTGTTTTAACCGTGCCATTTGAGTCGCTAATTTTTATTTATAACGCAACCGGCTCGAAAACAAGCGTTCCTTCGGCTCTCCGCGTTTAACGCAATTCATTCGACGGGGGGAGAAAAAAGAAAGGAAAAAAAAACCGCGGGTCCGATGAAGCTTGGAAAGCACAATCAAATTCGCGCAAGAACAATCCACTCTGCGTTCAATCCTCACGACTTTCAATTCTATAATCGTAACATAGTTTCGAAATTTAATTCATTGCAGTTCCTAACAATGATCCTGCCAGGGACCCATCGTTCTCCTGCGGCCGATGGCTTCAGGAACGTGCTAGCGGCTGCTTCAAGAAGAAGCTCCTCTACAAACGAATACCGATATTGGACTGGCTGCCCAAGTACAGGAGAGAATACATAGTGAGCGATATGGTTGCGGGTTTAACGGTTGGCCTCACAGTCATACCCCAAGCCATAGCTTATGCCAATGTTGCCGGTCTTCCACTTCAGGTAATTAGCCTTGAGTCCACCATCTTGTAACTTTAGCCTCGAGTAATTTGGTGCTTATACTTGGAGAAAAGGTAATAGTATATTATGCACCAAGGGCGGAACGACAGCGATTAATAGACGAATGTGAAATAGGCTAAGACAAAGGAGGCCAAATTCACACGATTAACAAGTGTATGGAGAGTGTCCTGTCTTTGTTCTGTATAAAAAAAGAAAATGAGCTGAATTTAGACGCGAATGGAAACCAATCGTTTTCTGCCCTAAGGACAGAGAGTTGCCATCCTTGTCTATAATCAGCCATCTCATTCATTTAACTATTTATATTAAAGATTTAAGATGCAACATTCCATAGCTAAATTTTTTTGGCCTATAAAAAATCCTTTCTGTAATAAAAGATATCTTCTGCTCCAAAACGTTTCTTGTTACTTTATAAATATACTTTTGAAAAGAAGGATTACTTTAAGGATGCTCAAACTTTGAGTAATTTATAGCAATTTTTCAATGTGAGCAAAATAAATTGTTAAGGGTGATTTACATTGTAAACTATATTCAAATTGTAATGTAATGTTTATAAAATGTATAGCAAAAATCTTTATTTCATCATCGAGGTCAAAGTAGAGATTGTTGCTTTTTAAAATGATAAATTTTCAATGGCTCGTTCCGAGAAAATGTAAATTCGCTCGAACGAATTCAACGTGGAATTTGATAGACGCTGCGTCTGACGTAAGCATTGAAAATAATATACAATTTGTTTTTTTTAGTATGGCTTATACTCATCTTTCATGGCGTGTTTCGTGTACACGATTATGGGCTCCTGTAAAGATGTACCCGTGGGGCCCACCGCAATAGCCGCCATTTTGACTCGAGAAACGCTCGCGAAATCTAATCTAGGGCCAGATTTTGCGGTTCTCCTGACCTTCATTTCAGGATGCGTGTGCTTGCTGATGGGCATTCTGCAATTAGGTAAGTGAATTCCATACTTGCACCCAAAAGAAAGTTAACTTTTGGACTGAGATCAAAAGAAATATTATGCTATTCCTTATTAATTAAAATGCAATATTGGGAGAAAAAATATAATATTCTTTAAACATATTTTTATTACTTAAGTTTAATAATAATGCTATGATATTTTATTTTTATTTTACTGTCCAGTTTCATTTACACAAAAGAAAGTGTCTTCTCGATGAAAAAAAAAAACTTTAATTTATAGTATATATTATTGAAAAGTGGAATTGTATTATAACTTTTTGTCGAGTTGTTGTATTTTATAATAGAAATCTGTTGTTTGTATTAGAAATTGTAATTTGTATAGTATAATAATAGATTTATCTGTTTTTATATATCTGTTAGAGAGAAGAGTTAATATTATGTGAGTAAGAATGAATTTCAACTTAACATATCCTTAAATTTTGCATACATATTACATATAATCTCACATAAAAGTAATAGAAATAAATCTGATAGAAGTAATTTCTTTGGTGAAAATGAAACTTGATTCAAACGTTGCTTTGAGACCAAAACTAATACCTGTAATATATTCATTGTATGGTAAATAAATAAAATAAATTCTACCTTCTAAAGCTAGACTATGTATCATAAACAATCTGCTAAATAAACATAAAATCAAAGTCGAAGTATCATATTTTTATCATCTATATATAAAAGAATTTCGCATAGTCACTTTTACCAGTATCTTCTGTTAGAAGTAAAAAAACTCTAAATTATCAATCCAGTAATATCCAGCCAAAAACGCATTAGCTTTTCAATTGTTCACCTCATTTCACAGTCCTTTACTCTGCCGACCCAAACTTACTCAAGTGGCGTGATTTTTAAAACCATCATCCCATTTTCTCATTGCTGTATTTGTTTATTTCGAAACTATCTCCCGGCAGCATTCCATCGGGCTATTATTCTCTCACTCTTATTATGTCATCCACTTCTCAATCCATGTAAAACAGTCGAATAAATTTTGTTTAATGAAGCATTCGTTTGAAGAGAAAAAAAAAGCAAAACAACAATACAAATAAGAAGTCGACAAACGATAATGACTAATGGTTTTTGTTCTCTGTCAACAGGATTTTTGATAGATTTCATTTCCGGGCCGGTCTCGGTTGGGTTTACATCAGCTGCGGCCATAATCATCGCAACCACGCAAGTGAAGGACATCTTGGGCATTAGGGCCGGTGGCGGAAAATTCTTGGAAGCATGGCAGAACGTTTTCGAGCACATCGGCGAGACCAGACTGTGGGACACTTTGCTGGGCGTCGTTTGCATGATCATTCTATTTTCCTTAAGAGTAAGACCTTTTTGCCACGACGTATCTTGAAGAGAGAGGGAGGAAGGGAAAAAATGGTTGACTGCATTTCCGAGATCTGTGGATGATTAACTGCGACAATTAACGAGCGGCGCAAAAACTACGGCCACGTCCGTCCGGACGGTCTTTGATGTTCGCGGCATTGAGTCTATTGGAATAAATAATTCAATTGCTCGCGTCAGATCGCGCGGCGGACTGTCGTTCATCAAACTGTATCAGCTTTTTCGTCTTCTTTTTCCTTTGTATCTTTTACTTGTGTGTTTTTTTCTGCTTCTTTACATTTCTTATCAGCGTGAAATATCCTTTATGTAATGCTTTTTAGAAGGAGCGGAATGTCGCGTTCCGAAGACTTAATTACATGACGCGACGCGGTTTCTTTAATTGCTGATGTTCTTTATATATTTTGTCGAACGATACGGCAGAAAAAGCGGGAATCCGTATCGTAGCATAATTTGAATTGCGCAACCTCAACTATCTCAATCGGTGATTCGCGTTGAAAGAATGCGATTGGGATTGCACGCGCACTGCCGATTTTATCAGTAGACCAATGCCGCAGAAAAATTGTGTCCTGAAACTGTTTCGTGGTTAAATACTATGATTTTGTAATATTATTGTTGTTTACTTGACATTCATTTTTGTTTCAATTCGGTCAGATTTAACTTTATTGTATTATAAGATAAATTTTGTGAAAGGAACAATGAAGAAAGTAATAGAATGTATTGTGTGTAGTAGTTCAGTATTCAGTTTTTGTCAAATATTGTACGGTGTAGTTTGTCAAGGAGAAAGACTCGTGTTCGGGTTGTCGGTAATTATGAAACCGGTGGCCGGTGAAAATATTATTTTCCATTCTCGGTGTCTGACTTGCCGTGATTATTGTTTCTAATTTAATGTGAAAAGATATTAAACTTAAAATTATGGCTCGGTGACGTATAGAATTATATCATGTTAATGGTACCATAGAAAATATTGCATAACTTTTCTAATGAAAAATTGTACGTTTTCAATAGCTACATCATAATATTGTTATATTCAATTTTGTTTATTATATTACAAATCATTTTATTTTTCACTTTTTAATGAATTAGTAAATACTTGTTTTTTTCTTTCTTATTCACTAATGAACAATCATCGTTGTGACCTTTTTTCATCTGTGGAGTTATCAGATTATTCACGGTATTTAAGCTATTCCTTATCTACGGAAATGTTACTGGACATGCGATATTGTCCTACAAATTTAATATAATTACTCAACAATTACGCATTTCTTACAATGCGATATAAAATCAGTCGATTAAAGTATTTAATTGGGATAATTAATTAGTTGATGGTTTGTTTATCGCTTCGTCTTTGCTAATTGAATTGTTAAACGAATGTTTACAGAAAGTCAAAGATCTTCCAGCGATAGCAAATCCCTCGAGGTCATCGGGTTTCTTCAAAAAGTTCCTGATCAAGATGGTGTGGTTGCTATCAACGGCAAGGAACATCGTGGTCGTGGTGATCTGCGCCATCATGTGCTGGCTTCTGGAAAGAAATCTCGGAGCGTCGCCCGTCATTCTCACCGGCCATGTAAAACAAGGCCTGCCAGAGTTTCAACCTCCGCCGTTCAAGATCAATGTCGGAAATGAAACTTACGGCTTCTTCGACATGATATCCGCCATGGGCTCTGGCTGCATCGTCGTGCCGCTGCTCAGTCTCCTGGAAACAATTGCGATATGCAAAGTCTTTTGTTAGTAAACAAACGAATTTCTTCGAAAAATGATAACGTTTGGTCTAACGTCCACTTTTGTTTACTCCTCAGCCACATCTCTGTAAATCATTGGGGTCATATTTTAACATCGTCATAATAATTGTCATGCTACAATGAAAATAGGTTTATTCGCGTTGATAGAGGTCGTCGAAAGTTATGCCGGTTTAATAAGAATCATAGGGAAAAAAGTGTAACTTCTAATTGAACGTAAGAAATGAACTTAACGATCTGTATTGTTAATTCGTATAAAAAGGGTAAGATTTCTATGGTTGACATTGTAATGCTGAAGGAAAATGCTCTTGGACGAAAGATTGACGTAGTACAATTGTTTGTTTGTGATTTATGAAATTAACTAATGTTGTTGTATTTTCAGCTGATGGAAAACCAATTGACGCGACTCAAGAAATGCTGGCCATTGGTACTTGTAACGTGGTGTCTTCTTTCGTCTCCTCGATGCCGATCACGGGAGGCCTCAGTCGTGGGGCGGTCAATCATTCTTCAGGAGTGAAAACAACTCTTGGTGGAGTGTACACTGGCATTTTGGTTCTTGTGTCTCTTCAATATTTGACACCTTATCTTTATTACATCCCTAAAGCATCTTTGGCTGCTGTAATTATAGCCGCAGTTGTGTTTATGGTGGAGTTGCATGTGATTAAACCTATGTGGAGAACGAAAAGTAATTATGCAGTACTCTATATATAAATTTCAGTAAATAGAAAATACTAATCAAAATTGGTATATTGTAATATTGTTTAAAAATATTATTAATAAGACAAATATTACAACAGTAATCAGTGGAATTCATATTTTGAATTTTAATGTTTTCATTTTTTATTAGTACATTATTTGACCTTTATTTTAATGTACATACATTCTTAAACGTCATTCTTTTTAAATTGGGATGAATTGTCAACAAAATGAAAATCATTTCATTCTAAAACAAAATTATTGAGATAGAAATATTTCGTTATTCGACGAATTTTTATTTAATAAAAGTAAAATTTTGATGATTTTTACTCAGAATTTTAGGATAAAATCCTGATAATTTAAGAAAAAAAGTATAATTTATAATTAAAAGTGCAATTTTTTCTTGTAACGACATGAAATTTGTATTACTCTTAATTGCAATTGCACTTTACAAGAATTTTAATTAACTTACTTTACTTTATTCTTAAATTTTTAGATAAAACATTTAATCATAAATCAATTATTCTTAACTAAAAGCAATGAAATTACGATTAATAGTTTCATCGCACATTCAAGGTTAAATCTTGTAAATCGTTTAAACACAATAACGTTCAGTGAAATAGATAATAAATGTCGCATATTTTCTCTGTTTATAGAAATTGATTTAGTGCCAGCACTCGCAACGTTTGCGTGCTGTCTCTTCGTGAGACTTGAACTTGGAATTGTTATCGGTATTGGTATAAATCTTCTCTTCCTCTTGTACGCATCAGCCAGGCCTACTTTGCGAGTCAGCAAAAAAGTCGTAAGTAACTCATTTTAAAATGTAATTAACAAATTTTATGTTATCGCGTGAATCATACTTTAATAACGTATAACTAGATTTTTTCTTCTTTTTATTGAAAAACGATTACTCCTCCAAAAGATGATGCAAAAGATTAAATAGAATGAAGCAAAAGAATTTCAATTAAGTGATATAACTGGGTTAAAAAATAATTTAAATTAGAATAAATATGTTTTTTAATGAAAATTAACCTTATTCTCGATTCTAAATTATTCCTTAAAACATTGCAACAACATAGTTTGAAATAAAAAACAATATATTATTCATACTGATTACTAAAACACTAAATTTTAATTTTGAATTATTACTTAATACATTAAACATTATGCATTTTTTAGACTCCAAGTGGCTGCGAATACATAGCCATTATGCCGGACAGGAGTCTTGTGTTTCCAAGTGTGGAGTATTTCAGATCAGTAATTAGCAAACAAGGGACGCGGCAAGGTGTCGCTGTTCCGGTTGTCATAGATTCTACACACATCCAAGCAGCGGACTTCACCGCGGCTAAGGTATATTTTACAAATATAATTAATTCTTTTATTAATATGTTATATTTACAAATGATATATTTATTACTTTAAGAATATATATTCTATTTTACTGCATTATACTTATGTAAAATAATATAGTTTGTGAAATTTATTTTAATTGTTGTATACTCATTGTAATTAAATTCAATATAACTAATGCAAATTAAAAATGAATTTATATATAAGTACCAAAAACCAGCAAGTGTCAAATTAATATTATAAAGTTAATCTAATTAAGAATTATTATTACAGGGTATAAAGATTCTCATCGAGGACTTTGAGAGAAGAGGCCAACCACTTATTTTCTATAATTTGAAACCAAGTGTCGTGGCAATATTCAAAGGCGTCAAACCGTCTGGACTTAGGTGTTGCTTCAGTGAAGCGGAATTAAATGATTATTTAAAAGGTAATCTAATCGTAAATATTTCTCAATTGTCATTACTTAACTTTAATGCAATTATTCAAGATCACGTTGGAATTTAATTTCCCATTTTTTTCTGTTCCAGAGTTTGCAAGTAACACTGCAAATGGAATTAATCGGCATTGAATTGCCGAAAGCCAAATACATTAAGAAAGAAACCAGTATTATAAATAAATTTTGTTATTTATTCATATATACATAGTCCATTCCGAGAATGTTGAACCGAAGATTTCTTCCTTGTAAATAACGTTTTTAAAAACAGTTGACTATATATAACATGTACAAAATATTCCTTTATTCATAACGTTCAACATATGTACATCTGTACTTTTAGGTAGATTTTTAATTATACATAGAATTGTACTTTCTTACTTAACTAGGTTTCGAATTGAAATTAATTGTTATTACAATTATTAAGATTGTTCATAATTGCATCCGACGAGCCCCGCAAGCTGGTTTTGCAATATAAAATGTTGGATTGTCTTTATATCTAAAATAAAAAGAATTAATTTTGCAATAACTGCTCTTTTATTTCATTTATAGTATATCTTTTTGTCAGATTTACATACCGACTTTTGATGAGATCTATGACTTTATTGACGACATCTTTCTTTAACAGTGTCACAGTACATCCGCCAAAACCTGCGCCAGTCAAACGACTTCCTAAAACACCATCAACCTCTCGCGCAGCAGTAACCAACGTATCTAATTCTTTAGACGACACTTCATAGTCATCACGAAGTGAATCGTGACTTTGATTCATTAAGTTTCCAAACTTAATAAAATCGCCTTTTTCCAGAGCTTCTGCCGCATCAAGCGTTCGTTGAATTTCAGTTATTACGTGTCGAGCTCGTCGAATCACCAAATCAGAAGCATTCATCTTTTTTAAAGCTATAAAGGAATACGTTATATTTTTAAATTAATTTTAATATTGAATATTTTTTATATGCTCTGAACTTAAAATCTAAATTATAAGAAAAAAAAAGTACTACGGCTTCATTTATTATAATGATTATAATTTTTATTAGTTTGGCAAAAAATTTTTCTATAGCATGACTGCACAAAAATGTCAATTGAACGTTATTACTAAAGCGGGTATAACTTAATAATAATTATTAAATTGTCATTGTGAAGTAAAAAACATATTATATAATATCTCATATTATAGTCTACTATTTATTCGCAAAAGTACTCATTATAAAACAATTTTTTCCAGTTTTAAGGAAATATTTTCAACCATTTGAATTATCAGTAAAATAGTTATTGATAATTATATTAGTAATCATTATATAAATTTTAATGGCAACATATTTAGAAGCAATACTAAAGTTTTAATCATGTTATAATAAAATTGATGAATAATTATTATTTTTCTCCATTTTAACAAATTTAATTTACCTTCAAGATCATTCAAAGTAGCATCCCTTAAACTTTTTTTATTCAACAATTTAGCTGCTTCAAAGCAACGGTCTCTTCGTTCGCAATATGCACTGGAGCTTAATTTATGAGGAGCATTAGAATTTGTTATTAAAAAAAGATTATCGCCAAGTTTTTCCATTGATATTTGTTTAGTGGTCAAATCTCTGCAGTCTATTAAAAGAGCGTGATTTTCTTCCCCCATTACTGAGATAAATTGATCCATTATACCACACGGTACACCTGCGAAATCATGTTCAGCGTGTTGACATGCTAAAGCCTGAAATAAAAGACAAACTGTTATATAATTAATATTTACAATACAAATGTAATTAATATCAACAGTTATATATTTATAACAAGAATTTGTCGATAATTGGACAAAATTCTTAAAACTTAATTTTATACTTTTTTAAAAAATATATATCAATATTACACAATTTTGTTAACAAATATAATTGGATATCTATCGATTATCAAATATTTATTAATTACTATAAAAATTAAAATAAATCTATCGGTAAAATATCAATACAAATTTGTATTTGAATTTTAAATTTTATACTTACTTTATTTTCTAATTTCGGTTCTTTATTTCCAGTTAGACATTCTAGAAATGTATAAGTAGCTACTTCTAAAGCAGCAGAACTGCTAAGACCAGCTCCAACTGGTACAGATGATGCTACAACAGCATCAAAACCCGGTACCTCCGCTAAAATAAACAAAATATCCATTTTTCAATTATGTACAAATGTTGTACATATTTATTAATGAAATAAACATATGATTAAAAAAAGTGATGGTAAAGTACATTGTTCATTAATGTAACTTGGTGGTACATATATGAGGCTACGATTTCTATTCTTTGATAAAAATATTTTTCTAATAATTTTTTGAATATACTTAATAAATATTAGTCATATTATAAAGAATACTACTCTAAATGGACACAGTAAAAATTATTAATAAATTAATATCAGTGTACATAGGCTTAATCAATCATGTTTATAAAAATATAGTCATTATTTTATTACAAAGATCACATCGGATTACTTCTTATCATATTCATTCAATGTTCATTTCCTTATTGATCTGAATAATTGTTAAATTTGATAAAAGCGAAGAAGAATAATCTTTGTTTATCATACATGGAAACATTGCAATAGTTCCTTTGACATAATTAGCCCATTTAGGATCTCCTTTCTGTAATTTATCCTTACTGCTTACATCAAATTCCACTTTATTATTCGATGACACTGCACCACTCATTGAAATAATTCTACAAACATTTGTATTATTTGGTTTCCCTACAATTAGAGTAACCATAGGGAGTGCCTGAAACAATATTTACAAATCATGAAACAAATTAACAAAGACATTTACAGCAATTCATCAAAAACAAGAAATCATTGTTCACTGTTTGATTTTTGATCGCATTACATAACTGAATGCCTATCATTCAATTGAAAACACAAATGTCACGGGATGAAAAAAGAACTCGTGACCTTTGAAAGTTTGAAAAAGTTGCATGCTCAAGCTGATAAATTCATTCATAAGTAATATACGCACAAAAATAATTGTTTTTATACACTGAGAAAAAAATTGAGATAAAAATTATTATACTAAATGTAAAAAGAGGGACAAATGACATCTTCTTGCCTTAGTTAATACACAGTTTAAAAGAGGTTATAAGAAAAATGAACATTTTTATTATACTGTACCATAATAACTTGTACAATACTGATAATCTCTTTTAAAATGTATTTTAAATATCACAAGAATTGTAATTTGTCCCCATTTTTACATTTAGTATAATAATTTTTATCCCAACTTTTTTCTCAGTGTACGAATGATTTATCAAATTACGAAGTCATTTCAGAAGACTCAAGATATATAAAAATAAATTATACCCAAAAATTAAAGTAATTACAAATGATTAAAAAGTAAGCTCTTGCGTTATATACCGCTTATAAATACATACAAATACATTACAGAATGTTCTGCCACATGTATAAATTATTTTAATTTTCAGCTTTATTTGTACAAATCTTTTCTGTTGCATTTGTTATCAAAAGAATTTCAAATAAATTAATTTGCGCTACTGCGCAAGTACGAGTGATGTATTCACGTAACTCAATAAGAAAAGAATTGAAAATACAACATTAAAAGCAAGAAAAATAATATAAAATATAAATCATTTTATCACAGACAATCATTACATTTAGTCATAATTATAATATTTATAAGATTGTTCTTGCCATGGGTAAAACGAAGCCTTCATTATAATCTGTATGTTCTCCAATGAGATTCACCCGGCCTGGTGCGCAGGCACAAACACAGGCCTCACTGCCGAATTCCTTGGCAAAGCATTGCAATGCATTAACCTCCACGTCCTTTGCTTCAACTATTGGTGTACTCATTTTTCAAACTAGTTATCCACTTGTTTGTTATCAAAATTTATGCTTGAAAATTACCAAGTATTTGAAAGATTTCCAAACCAAAAATGAAAAAAGTATAAGAACACAATTGCTGTTTGTATTTATAATACTAGATGAAGTATTAGCAAAGTATTCGTTAAAATTATAATTTATTAAGAACAGTTGTTTAATATAAGGAAGTTTAAACCGATTACTTGGTGCTCGTGTATCGAGTGCGACTCAAACCGAGCAACGATTGTGTCAACACTAATTTTTACACCGAGGAAATTGAGTGGTACGAAAGCAAGCACGTTCTCACACATGTATAAGTGGTGTTGGTGTCAATACGTGCACGATGAGCACACGTTAGTCCACAGATGACATTATCTAGACCGCGCTATCAAATCGCATTAGCAAATATTCAAATGTTAAGTTGAAAATAAATCATAATCATCTGAAGAATGATCGAAAAATAGATACTTTAAAATTCTCAACATTTTTGACATTATTTGATGCATAGAGACAAGCGTGCAGACAAATTTTTGTACAGTTTTAAAGCATTTTATTTGTTTTCAACAAACAAAAACTGTAAAAAAACGATAAAAGAGCAGTTGCATTAAGTTTTTGAAAATTTTACGATAGACAGAAAACTTTAACATTTTATAAATGTTAAATTGCTAAAAATTTATTTGATAATAACTTGCTTATCGTAATTCATCGTTTTTCGGATAAAGAGTCCGAAATATATCAATTCAGTCGTTATTGATTTTTAAATAATACGAAATAAACGCAAAAGGAAGCATGTATACGTAAATTTATACATCAATTGTCAAGGAAATTGTAATCAACCATTTCCATTTCACTTAATGATAAACATTCTGTTAAGTGCAAGTGTCATTTGCATATGTGTTTACATGCAAATATAAAGTATCTAATCGCACGTAATGCATGTATGCATGACTTTAAATACAAAAGTAACTCCCAGTAGCTCCGTCTTTAAGACGACCAGTCCTCACTCAATTTCTCACTGTATATGCTATGCTTTCGTCTTTTCCTCATATGTTATAGTTTAACAACTGACCTTGCGCGAAAGTGTATTGTATGATTACGTTTGACGGCCGCCAGTGGCGCATTTAACCAACAGATGTGCTCCGATTCGAATTTTGACATGTTGGTTTGTTTTTATTTTGCGACAGATTTATTTTGATGCCCAAATCGATTGATTATTTTGCATGGAAGGATGTGAGATATGAATCATGACGGTGTCAGATCCTTATATAAAAGACCTGAAAGGTAAATTTAGAAAGAAATTTAATTTAATGTTTCAGGTTACTAAGTATAATGTAACTTAATTCCTATTGATTTTATAATGCAACGTTATTTAATTGTAACTAATTTGTTTACATATAAAAAATAACAATAATTTACCTGTATTTGCAAACTAATATTTTTATAAATAAATATCAGAGTTGATGATACATTTTTTTTTTATTAAAAATAAATCTATAAGTACCATTAATTTGAATTTTTTTTCCAGGCTGGACTCGAAAATTAACAGAATATGGTGCTCCCATAAGCGATGACCATCCTGATCTACTTCCTTTCTGTAACAGCTTAGAAAGATGCCTGGAAAAGGGAGTTACCACGAGGACGAATTCTTTCTATTTGCCTAGTGAACTAGAAGCTTGGAATTGGATAAAACACCTTGCTTCGCTTAATGAGAGGTAAGATATGTTAACAATTTTTTTTCATCTGAAAATGTTATAAAAGCTGTTTTAAATTTAAGATAATAAAAAAAATGTACGAATGTTTTTAAAGAAATTTTTACAACAAAGCTGTTACTTCATAGTGATTAAATGTTTCGTTTTCAGCTCATTATATATTCTGTCATCCATAGTAGAAACTGTGAACGATAATTCTAAAGCTAACACTCCAACTGGCAAATTAAGATTATTTATAAGAACCTGTTTGATAAGAAAGTATTTACATACGCCAGTAAGTTTTGTTGTAAGTATCGATATTAAATTCAAAAAATTTTACTTGACTTTTAATTAGAAAAACTCTTTATTATTATCGATGCATATTAAGTAATCATGAATTATGTACAGATAAGAAGAATTATTTATGAAATATATTTTTAGGTAAAAAGGTCTTACTTAGCTAGAGAATATTATAGCATTAATAGTATTATTGGAAACGAAATTTTAGGAGAGATATTTTTATCTGTTTTATTACAAATCAGTAGACTCAATTTCAAACTAAATTTAAGAAACTCAAGTTTTCTAAATGAAACTTGGGAATTACCAGAATGCGAGCTTATAGAATTGGTACCATGTGAAACTTTAGGTATATCTGTTTGGTACGTTTACATTCAAATATTCTAAATTATAAATATATATAGTAACATTTTTTAATACTAAATACGTCGATCATTTAACATGTTCACAGTTTTACAAGAGGAAAAGCACTAATTACTCAAGTTGATGATAATTCAGTAGCGGCTGAAGATGTAAGTTTTTGTAATTAAATAAACAATTTGTAAATTGTTATAATAAAATAACAGTTACTATTAACAAAATGTGTACCAAACTACTAATTCTTTAGGATAAAGTACGTATTGGTGATGTCCTGGACGAAATAAATAATAACATTATCAATATATATTCCAAAGGAAAATTACAACGATTTATGAGGAAAGCTGTTGGTTATCCTGTAACATTACATATCATTAAGGTAAAAAATTATCTTAATATTAATAAATACACATTTTTATGAACGTTAATAATATTATTATATAATAAATAATATTGTTATATAATATATAATAATTTTTATATCAATCAGTGCCGAAATAAATCGAATGAAATATATGGACCAATACGAAGTATGATTAAAAACTGCGGCATAGAACGAGTTCAGCAACTGCTTTGTAGTCCTGAAAAGAAGTCAAAGAAATTATCTGTAAAAGAAAAAGGAAACGAAACCGATAATTCTATTGCCAAAACTTTAAGTGCCGGTTTTCCTGTCAAATATTGTGGATCAATATCTACAGGTCATGTTGGAGACGTTAAGCAAATCGAAAAGGCAATACGCCAGTTATTGACAAATCAACCTGTAAAGAAAGTAGCAGTTTTATTTGAATGTCTTGAACTTGGAATCAAGGTCGTTTTAAAGTCAAATGGAAATGTAAGAATTGATTCATATTAATAATATCACGATACAAGATATCTTAATATATAATATTTCTTCTATTGAGGTTACAATTTCTTAAATTAACTTAATTGTTAAAAAAATGTTTTAGGAATTCCTTAGTAAAAGTTATATGGAAATATCATCATGTGGACGTACACCTTACATTCCATATTACTTTGCGTTTATAGCAGGGTAATTATTAATTTCTTCATTAGTATCCATTCCTAGTATTTAATTGTTCGCAATTATAGCTTTATTAATTTTTTCAGTGAGACCACATGTAGCATTGCAAACAATTTCGAAGCTCACGTATTTTTCCACGAGGATTTCAGTGAAGTCCAATTAATCTTGCAAAGTCTTGGTCAAGGCTTCCAAAGAACACATTATGCTGTTTAAATAATAATATAAGTTTCATACTTGTATGCATTTTAAAAACATAGAAATTTGCATTTAAATAGTTAAAAGAATTTTATGATATATGTTCAATTAAGTATAAATAATTATAAATAAACTTTTTTTTAAATTTACTAATAAAGTGTGCAAGTGAAAAAGATAAAATAATATAAATTAATAATATATACGAAGAAAATATAATAAATAATAACAGCAACTGTTGTTAATCAAAAAAACTTGAAATAAAAATCAAATTTGTAGTCAAAATTAACATTGCTTATTAAATGCAACAAATTAATATAAAAATATCTATTACAAACTTGCCTAAAAATTAAAACAGAGATAGTACAAATGAAGTGTCTTCTTTTTAAAATAAATGTAAAATAATGGTCAACATAAATGTAAATTCCTATGAACAAAATTGTTATCAGTTAATTTTAAATCATTCTTATAATAAAGAATAACAGAATAATTACAAATTTTACCTTAAACAAATTTTGTTGTTAGTAGCACTGTTTTAGTAGTTTGTACCCACTTATTAAATTTCCATAAAAATGAAATAATTATTTTTGAATTTTATGTACAATTTTATTAAAACTGCTTAAAATCAACAATGATTTAACGTTACGTCTTTCATTAGGATTCACATTTATCGAAGTACATATTAACATTTTCACCATTTATAACATTGTACTTTTCACAAAACGTTCAACACGAAGAGCACCATAAACATTCATATGAATGTGAGACCCGTATAATATATTTTAATATAGTTATGTAATATCAAGAGGACTCTTCACTCAAATTAATTAAAACATTTTAAATTTTTGCTTTAATATTCAAATTACATACTCGATTAACATATTCGATACAGAAATGTAACTTGTGTATAAAATTAAGAGAGCGTCCTCAAAATATACGTGACTATATATTAATTTTAAGTACCATATTTTACCTTTTTTCTTAATTGAAGAGTCCCTTTAAAATAATTATTAATAGAGATTGATTTATAACAATTATATTCCATTAAACGTGTTTGTAGTAGTTCATAAAAATCATATTCTAGTGCAACACATTTTACATGCATTATAAAATATAAATGCTCTTATAAAAAATAATTATATATGTTTTAATTATACACGATTAAAATATAATATATGTCATATAATATATAATTTAATCATACGAAAATCATCTTCAAAAATCATCTAAATATTATTGAAATTATAATTGTTATATTTTAGTACTAAATTAATATGTATTCCAATAACAGACTTATACATTTGGCCTTTTAATGTAAATTACAAGGCCACAAGCACAACAAATTATTATTAAATTGTAATTCAAACATCTAATAAATACATTAACCTTTTATCAGAAAAATGAAAATCATCTACCAGATATCAAAAATAATTATCTATCTTTGTCACCGGTACGATTTCAGACGCTATCCTCAGATAAAGGGTTAAAATATTAAAGATGTTAACATATTAATACTGGCACAAGTTTATTATTTTTTAAGTACAAATTTTATAATAGATTTAGCATTAATTGTAAAATTAATATTTTATAAAAAATATTTATAAAAATATAAATGAATATAATATAATAATACAAAAAGGGAGCATTGTTTTAAGTTAAATTTATAACTATTTACAATTTTGTACTTGTCATTTTTTTAAATTATAAAAAAGTATGCAAACTCATATTACTTTTCTAAATAAATTATGTAATTCTACTAATAATGATACTGAGCATTTTGCAAAATAGATTACACTTAAGAAAAAAATTAAAAATAATCTCAAAATAATTTCATTAAGATAAAACAACAAGTTCCATTATACTTTCTATTAGAAATATTAATAATTTTTAATACTTTTAATACCGTTATTATTTCGAACTTTTCGAGCAATTAATCAAGATTCTTTATACGAATATATATATTATATAATTTCATGTATATATATACATCATTCATGTCATTTTCATGTATATATTTAAAATACATATAATGTATTTTGACAGACATACACATGTATATGTATATATTTACATATAAATAGAAATGGCCTATATTAAATATCGAACCTTTATATTATTTGTATTATTTAAAAACTGTAATATATCATTTGAAATCGATAGTGTCTCTGAACTCGTGATTTACGCATGTTCATCGACAAAGGTACTCGCAGTAAAATATAAACGTGTATGTCTTACGTGTAGTTCAGTCAATTACATAAACCTTTTTACAACTGACCCCCATATGCCTTTGTTTAATATCTAAATGAGTAAAGTTGAAAAAGGCGATGAGGGCAGCAATGGCGAAGGTCACACAGAAAGCGCCTCCAATTCCCCACAATGTAATTGGTACATAGTACTCGAAGTGCTTAGCGTAGACTCTGACAACATGCCTCCCCTTTTATATCGTCTCCTATTGGCACTGCAATTTCCTTCATTCTCAGCCGTTTCTTCGTTAATATTATTTCGAAAACTGAAAAAGGATCTTTGTAATCTGTAAAATATTTAAATGTATCCAGTAAATGAACATTAAAACGCGATTTATATTTATAAACTAAATATATAAGTAAACAATTTTTACCTCGGATATCGAAACTGAGCAAAACTAGGAGATGGACCAGCAATAGAAAGTAAAGGACATAAGAATAAGGTGGCATAGCACCAACTGACACTCATAATCAGCAATAGGAATACTCCGATTTGAATGTAAGCTAGTACGTGAGAAGGCAACATAAGCGCTCCCGCAGCACCGGTTGTAACGGAAGCCATAAGTGTAGGGCCACCCATTTGTTCAAGAGCAGTTTTGACGCGAAGAACACGATCGTCTGAATTGCAAGCTCTGTAGCTTACTGCATAGTGTAAGCTAAAATCTATTGCCAAACCTAAAATTTCGATTTTAAAGTTATAAAACCTCGCCTTCTGCTCTTTAATACCTTAGATATTAAATAATGTTAAATACTTAATAAGTAATAAATCAGTATATTATTAATTACCTATTGCAGTTGAAACAGCGATACTCTCAAGAACGTTTAGTCGCCAGCCTAACAAAACAAGACCCGCGATCGTAACAACTATAGCTGCACTAATAGTTACGATCGCATATAGACTGACTAGAAGATTGAGTGTGACGAATATCAGTACTATCAGAGCTAGGCCCATTGACACTCCAATAGCCCACAATGTTCCTTTATATAACGTACGCTGTAATTCGTAAAATTCAAATCTGCTGACGAACCAACCACCTCGCATCCCAGCAGGTGCAGTTTGTAACTGTTGCTCCATCCACGACTCAACCTAACAATTATATTATAATTTAAAATCTTTTGTTTTTTAATTACAAAAATATTATATTCCATTGTAAGAATGAGAAAACAGCTTTTTTTATGAACTTATGCGTGTTAATAGTTTAAATTAAAAGATACCTTTTGAAAGAAACTATCCATTTCAGCATAAGAAAGGGTGTACATCTGAGTGCTATCGTATTCGACAATCACTGCTCTGATTACCGGTATAACGGGTAAATTTGTACTATCGTTGCTTGGTGTACGCGCGGCTAAAGATTCCTTCGCAAATTTAATTCCTCCCATTACAGCTCCTCCGGGATTCCAAAGATGCTTCGGTGTGCCATAAATTTCGAAACTGGCCTCGGCCGCGCACCTACGCAGTACCTCAGGACTGTAAGGAAAACTGCTGCTCTCGCAACAAGGTGTTCTGTCAATGTGATTATCAAAAGGATCCTCGCAGCGTCTTTGCATCCATCCATGCAATGTTTCAATAAAGCAATTTGGCAATAATGGACCGAGTGTGCTACGATAAAAAGGCTGGTTTCGCAGATTGCGACAAAATTGTTGTAACCACAGCTGTGATTGAGGATCAGTAACATTGAATGTTTCATCAGGTTCCCATGTCCCTCTGATGGCAGGGTCCAAATAATTACCATTATCATGAGGCTTTACGCCCCAAACAAATCTTAATGGTAATAAGTCACCACTTTCGACCTATTTTTAGGTCATAGAAATTCTATGTTAAAAAGCTGAACATAAATGGAAAGAGGAAAAAATATATAGTGCAAAAAGATTATATAATTACCATTTCCAGCTTTTCGAACCAAAACCGTTTAGCGTAAATAAAATCGTATTTTTCAAACGAATGAGATCCATCAAAAAGTTGAAAATCCGGAGAGTCTGGTAATTGTAGGCCAGGATATCGAAAAACGACTGCGCAGGCGCTCACCGCAACACTTCCTAATACTAATAACCATATCCATCGAAGATTGATTGTCACGAGTTTGAGAAAGTTACTGAAGCTTACAGTTATTTTATCTATAAACATTTTTAGTGGACGAACGAATTTCCTTGCTATAAAATTCGCAGGAGATAGAAATGATGGTCGACAGCGATCTGATATAACCATACTGGCTGGTAACCATGTAGCCATTAGAAAGAAATTCGCTAGAACGGTCATACCAGAAAATAAACTGCAATTAAAATATGTTAATTTAATAACTCAAAGTAAGTTTTATAAATTTAAATTATCTTTTTAAAATAAAAATTTCTTGATATATATGTAGAAAAATAAGATATTAACGGTATTAAGATTATTATGGAAGGTAAAATAGTACCTAAAGCAATTGATTGCTGTTACATTACTGACTATAGAAGCAAAGAATGCAACAGCAGTGGTAAGTGATGTAACAAACATTGATGGAAGAGCATGTCTCATTGTTTCATGCACTAATCTAACAATACCACCATTGGAAAACTTTTGTTGTTTATTGCAATCCCAAATTTTACAAAATATAAATGCATCGTCTGCACCAATTCCTAAAATAAATCATCGCATTGAGTAAAAACAATATAAGTACAATAAATAAAAATAAAATGCATGTGCACTTACCTACAGCAACAATTATTGCTAATAAATTCATAAATGGAAAGAATGTTATTCCTAAAATTATTGTATAAATAGCATAAGAAATTCCGAGGCTGAAAATCACAGTAAATATTGTAGCAATCGTTAAAATTAGAGATCCTGTATAAATCCATATACAAATGGTTACGAATATAAAACCAAAAAGCAGTAAAAACGAATCCGCCAAGAGTAATCTGTCGAATAACGTGTTCTTTAAACCCAGTTCCATAGCAACAACATGAAAATCGCCATATGATAAATCTTCAATGTTTAATTTATTATAAAATTGCAATGTCGCTGAACTAGCTGCTATTGGTAGAAACATCATGGCCGATCGTAATGTTATATTTGTTTTGTTTACAGAGCCATCCTTCTGCAAAAACAAAACTTCTTCAGTTCAATATGTTATTGGAGAGTACTAACATCATGTACAAAAAGCTCACGTTTCATCGTTTTCAATTTCCATTTGAAAATTTTTGTAAGTATTAATCTCTTCTAGTAACTATTATGTGGTGGTTGTGATTTTTTTTTGTATTATGCGATTGTATTGTGAAAATGTACTACTATGTTTTTGTATAGCATTGTTAATACAAAAATTTTAATTTTCAATTAAATTGCTTCTAAGGTCATATTCATTCTGAGTTGGAGGATTCTGAATTTTATAGTTCCTCTCAGGAGCTTTTGTTAATTTGTCAATTCTGAACAAAATGATTCTTTTAAATTTTTAGCTGCCGATTCAAGAATTGGGATTTAATTTACTCAAGGAAATAGTTACAAGAAAATTAAAAACAAATCTCAAGAGGGACTAGAAAATTTAATATATTTTTAGGTCTTATTTTTATTTTTCATTTAAGATTAGTAATCCTACAATTCCAACAACTACCAGAGGATAATTTTTCAATTTTATTTCTAAACAAAATATTAGGTTAATTTTTTTTAAATTGACTTATCTTCTATTAAAAGTAAATAATAGTTTATACTAACATTTGATGGAATAAAATTTTGATCCAGCAAATAATGTAGCAAATGATAAGGAGCATTATGAGTGTAACATTCCGATGGAACACGTCTTTGGCATACAATATCTTCTGCACAATTTGGAGTTAACTCGAGATTATGATAAAAATGCGAACACTTTCTCAGTAATGCTTCAACTCTGTTGAGATCTGATTCAGTAACACCTAAGCATTTGGTGCGATTGGACAAAAGTGCAACATAATTTGCAGGTGACCAACTCCTACAACATTTTTGTTCAGTTATCCTACTAATACTGTCGTATTGAGTTTGACAAAGTGATGTGAACTCTGAATTTTCTCTGAGTTTTGCATCTATGTTGCACTGAGCTAAAACTCCATTTATTGACCATAAATTTATGGTATCTAAGTCTGATCCAAGAACTATTCTTGAGTAAGCCGAACTTGGCATATTGCAAAAAAATCCATCACTATCCAAATGATTGTGGTTTTTGTGCTCTTCATCAAAATCATCTAAGCGATTTTTATTTTTCAACTTCAGCAATTCTTGCCACTTATTATCATTATAATCATCAGTCGCATTCTGTTTGGCACTATTTTTAAGTTTGTTTTTCTTCCCCTTTTGATTGTTCTTTTGTAACTTCTTTAATGGTTTGGTTTTAGTTTTAGAATTTTTAGTTACATTTTGAACTGTATTACTTTGCTGCAAAAATTATTTAATAATTAACATCAATGACCTTAATATTGCTTGTTTACTCAAGTTGAATGAATATTTAATTAAATGTTACAGTATTATTCATTGTCATGACTTTAAACAGCATTATAATTAAATGAATTATTTAAAATTAATAATTTCGTTTAAATTAATAAACCTGTTTAACTGTTGACGTATGTTGCATTTTTTTAAATTAATTTTTATTTTACAATATATCTAAAGATATGTATTGTTAAAAAGGTTATGTTCATTCTTAGTTGGCCAATGAGTGACATTTCACCTTAATAATGTTTTTTTTTTAATTACAATATATTTTGTGGTTCAATTGGTACTTATGCTAACAAATAAAGATATATAACTTTTAATCTATTTTCAACTTTATTAAATTATTTTTCAGAGCTAATTCCCAATATTATTTGTTTCAATTCTATTTGTATCATTAATTTTAATTATAATTTAGACTGTAAAGCATTTATTTATAGTACAAGTCTTTTTATTTACTAATTATAAACTAATTAGGGAATTACTCTATGAAAAATATTAATTCAGTATTATAAATTATAAAAACTAAAAAGAATAAAAGAAATTAGAAAAAAGCATTTGATTTAAAATGAATCCTTTCTATAAAATGATGTACTACAAATATTATCATAACTATAAACTCAAGAACTGAATGTTTAAATATTACAAACATTCAGATGTATTTATAAATAATAGTATAGGATCTATTTTTATATAAAAAATCTTTTATATCTTTTATATATAGAAGATTTTATCAAAACATTGATTTCAAAATAAATTTGACATAGTTATTCATCCTACAGATAGATGTCCAAAGACATTTCACAAAGTTACTGAGTTAATTTTTATCAAAGATTTGCTATCAAGTAAAAAAATATTTTGCAGTCAAATATTTTTTCATTCAACTCTATATCTAAGTACATTCTTTGAACATTATATCTAATTTCAATTACCTTCTGTAAATAATAATAGTACTCTATAGGGTTATCAATTAAATTTCCTGCAATTTTAGTAGCTTGCATCAAATTTTGCCATGCTGTCAAGCGTTGAGCTAACACTGTACCCCTTGCTTCAAATCCCTGTAGTTATCACAATAAATCAATCAGTACATATTAAATTTATTTTCATAAAAATTACCCTGCTGAATAAATCTTAGATACCAATAAGACTATGAAAGATTGCAATTTTCTCAAAAAATGAAAAACTACATAGACATATAGAAACTGTTACGATTAATAGTTCTGTTTACACCAACATTTCATACAATTTTGTTCAACAGGGCAACTGTAAGTAAATAAAAAATACTTGAAAAATAATTTTTCAACAATGAAAAAAGATCTCACAAGATGCTTACCAATTGTGGATCGGAGAAGTTTGGAAATTTTCTGGTTGTTAATGGCACGATTAAGCAAATGGATGAAACTAAGAAAACTGTTAATAAAACAGTATAAGGGTAATTAGCCACTGTTCGCGAGAGCCACCAAACTCCCATTTTTGTATTCACATTACTCACGTTTCTTTCCATGAATAATGCATGCTGTTGGCAAAAACAAACTTATCTCCTATTTCCCAACATCTGTCATTTAACAGCTATCTACCCTTACATTCATTTAAAGTACACATTTAACGAGTATCAAAATTTAAAACAATTACTCGACATGCCATTAGAAATATTGCTTTCTAATACTGTTAACATTTGTTGAGTGGAAAATCAAACGAACAAAAAAAAAGGGAAAAGAAAACGATGAATGCCACTCAGCATTATTTGCTTCAATAACAAACAATCGGCTAGCAATAAACGCCAATTAAAATATACCCCTTTAACAATTGTTAAACAGTTGCAGCGATCCAATTATATGTGGGTTAGAATCCCTTTAGCAACATCTGGATTCTCATCGACAAAATCTTCCACCCCAGTATCAAATATAATTAATTTCTCATTGTTTACGTTACAAGTACTGCGAACGTACATGTTTAAATTTCAGTAAAATTACATTTGCGGCAAACGATTGATCATTACTCTTGAACGTCGTTAGTTAAAGCACAATCAGATGAGCAAACTTGTGCGAATCCCTTTGCCCTCTGTAGGGATTGCCGCGAAGTAAAATAGCAAACAATATTGGCATCTAATTTCGAATAAAGATTATTTAAAAACGAGCTATGCAATTTAGTTTTTTATTCTATATTACTATATGTTATATACTATTAATAATATAGTTCATTAACATACTATATATGTATTAATAATATACATATATAATTAGTATAGTACATTAACATTGTTTACTATATTAAGGTGAAATATCAGCGCTATATTCACGGAGTCAGTGTCTTTTTATTTATAATTGTTTAAACAACAAAAATTAAAAATCGGCCAAAATACGTTAATTCTATGGCATTGGGAGAATATTAATCGGTATATAAATTCATTTATGGTTTTCAAGTACGACGTAATTTTTGGAAATAGACTTTTTATAAATTCAAAAACTTAAAAATCGTATTTCCAAAAATTACG